>CDEZ01023411.1:12816-27793 GCA_000826365.1 Acanthamoeba royreba
CGACGACATTGATTTGTTTGGGAGGCGCTTCTTCCATGTTGGCTGCTGCTGTGTGTTGGCCTTGTTTTGTCTCTTTTTCTCGCTCTACACGCAGCTACACACGCTCTCTCTGGAAGAATTTGGCGCTAAAAAGAACGAAAGCGAAGACAACCCAAGGCGAAGCTTTCGTTCTTTTGGGGACACATGCCCCGTGGCTGGGATCATTGGGACCAGGCGGATTGGAGGGAACTGCAGTTTCGGGCCTTCTGAGAAACAAACGAGAATCGGTCAGACAGCAAAGGGGACGAGGGCGCAGGTCAGGGCTTGATGAGCGGTATTGAAGTGGGGAGTAACTCAATCGAGGAGCTGCAGTGATGGGTACGTTTGAACTTTGGAGGATAACCCTCTTGATAGCAGCAATGCCATCAGCACCAAAAGCACAACCAGTCGGAACCAGATAATACACAACAGAGCGCCATAGGCTACCCTGCGTTTTATCTACAGTCGGGCACAAAAGAGGACACCCTTGTCCTCACTCATCTCAGTGCTGAGCCACGACCACCATCTTTCTTCACCTCGGCCTCAGCCACTCTCCTCCTATGATTGGCAGCATGTTGTGAACACAGAGGGCTTTCGTGGTGGCACGACCTCGACGATGCCGTTCTCCCTCTTTCGCTGCTCCTCGAGATCGTCCAAGGTCTGGTTGCCATTCTCGTCTTGTGTCAGACGGGGATCAATGGATCGTCGCTTCACCTCTTTGGCCAGCTTCATGAACATCTCTTCAACATTGAGGCCCTGTCCGATGAAAAGAAGATGGGTTAGTTGATCAATCACAAAACCATCATCGTCATCATCATCAGAGACAATGGAACACGTACAGTCTTGGCCGAAGTCTCGTAGAACGCAAAGCCGTATCTCTCCGCCAGCGCCGCACCCTCCTCAGTAGTCACGTCCCGATTTCGGTGATCGCACTTGTTGGCCACCAGCACTCGGCACACGTTGGATGAGCCGTGCTGGTCCAGGCTGCGCACCCAGCCGCTGATGGCCTGGAAACTGGTGCGGTCCGTCACGTCATACACCAGCGCCACGCCTTGGGCTCCGCGGTAGTAGGCGCGCGTGATTGTCTCTGTGATGGTGACGTGACGAATCACATTCGTAAGTCCTATGTTATGGCGCCAACTGACACGCTGTGAGGATTCAACGTACTGAAGCGCTCCTGGCCAGCCGTGTCCCATATCTGTAGTCGCAGGCGGGCGCCCTCCACCGCAACCTCTCGCACACGGAAGTCGATACCAACCGTGGGAATGAACGACGGAGCGAAGTGATCATCGGCGAACCTGGTTCCAAGAAATGCAACCAATGCCAAAAGGTGAGTCATCCGTGTGTCGAGTACAAAGGAAGAGGAGAATGAAGTGAAAAGGTTTGGTGTACCTCATCAGAAGGCAGGACTTGCCCACGCCTGAGTTGCCGATCATCAGCAGCTTAATCGTGGCCAATGCTCGCTTGCCGGATGCCGCTTGGCGTCGGATGTACTCGGAGTCATAGCTGCTGTGTCGCTCGTGCTGCTTGTGTGGCGCCTTCGTGTCTTCCCTGTCCCTCATGCGGAGACCGCTGTCAGAGGAGTAAGAGGACGTGGTTCTGCTGTATGTCGTCGTCATGTTGGTCGTCTCAGCCGATCGACGCTTCCTTTTGTTTCGATGTAGTGTGGCCACACAGGGAAAAAGAGTGTGTTTTTAAAGGGAGAGATACGAGATACCCCAGTGCCAGGGTAGGGTTGCTCACTTCTGTACGCCATTTCGCTGTTCATGTCCAGAAGGTGTCGTCAGAAGCTCCTTCGCGTAAAATCATTACGGCTGCTTGGAACCAAGGAAAAGAAAAAAGAAAAAATTTCCCTAGGGAATTTCTTTGATGGAAAAAGAGAATTAAACAGTTTTCCCTTTTGTTTCCTTGGTGACGTCATCAAAATGGAATGAAGTCGACATTTCTTGGAAAACAAGAAAATAGTTGGAAGGTTTGCAGTGTGTTCTCTTGGTTGTCCTTCACGTGGCGAAAAGCGCAAATCACTGCTCGCTGGCGAACTGGTAATCGTCATCGAATAATTATTACGCTTTTCGCCAACGCTACACGTTTACATCTCCCTCACCAAGAATCAACGTAATTTTTGTTGTCAAACACAACCCTCGATGTCGTTCGCACCACCAGGCTTTGAGGCCTTAAGTCGCGGCTCGGCTCTTCTGTTCGACAACTTCGATGCCGAAGAGTCTGTGCCCCTGGAAAATTCCTGGTAACTTTCCTCCCCTTCTCTTTCTGCCCCCTCCTCACAAATTTCGATTTGTGGTTGATGACATTAAATCGGATTTAGAGCCGTAAAACATTAATAATTTCGAGCATTACACTAAACGACACCTGTCGACAGGTCATTCTGGCACGACAAGTTTATCGGACCAGGTCTGTCCGCCGAAGAGTACGAGGCGTCGCTCCAGAAGCTTTGCACTTTCAGCACTGTCCAGGTACCCTTTTTCCAGCCTATTTTAATTTAAGAAAATAAAATGAAATTAAACAAATAAATGAAATTACGAAATAGGGCTTATGTTTATTATGAAACGATTGAAGCGGCCACTGATAAGGTCTATGACACTTCTTGGCGTGACTTTGACAGGACTTCTGGAAGTGCTACAACAACCTGCCGCCCATCGAGAAGCTGCGCTTCAAGTCCAGCTTTCACCTGATGAAGGCAGGCATCTCGCCGCTGTGGGAGGACCCCAAGAATGCGAATGGCGGTTTCTGGGCCATGCGAGTTCGCAAGGACGACACATATCCTTTCTCCCTTTATCTATATGGTGTGCGTGCGTTTTTATATGTTTGTACTCACACGATGAGCGATGGAAGGGAGAAAGCGGTGATCGGCCTTAACTCTGTACCAATGCCTACGTGTGGAAGGAAGTCATTCTTGCGCTTATCGGAGAACAGTTTGAGGGAGCGCTGGCCGAGGGCGACGAGATCTGCGGCCTCACAGTGAGCATCAGGCAGCACGATGACATCATTCGCATCTGGAACACCAACGCAAACGCCAAGTCGTCTGGTCTCCTAAATCGGCTCAAGGAAATTATTCCCAAAGCCGAGCTCCGCAGCCCATTCTACAAGGGTACCCCTCCGTGATTATTCTTACTACTTTTTCACAACGTTGGCCTCCTCACACTTTGTGTTTTATGAATGCAGCAAATCAGGAACACACTGACTTTAGCAAAGAGTTCCACGAGGCTAAGAAGGAAACTAACTGATACACATGTGCGAGAAGCGGGATGGACCCATGCTGCTCGACATACTCCTCGTCCTCACCTCCCGCTACCTCACTCTCTCGTTTGTTCTCACTGGGGTCGTTTCGTTCCAGCGTACACGGCAACTCTGCAGCAGACTTCGGAGCATTCACGAGCGAGCGGCAGGAAGGTGCAAGAAAATCGATCAACAATTTTGACCTGTACTATCCCCTATTTATTATTCCAAAAATAATTAAAATAAAAGTAAAAATATAATTTAGCGTGGACACACTCACCACCTTGCGCGAGAGGCAGTTCCGAGCAGATGATGTGTTTATCTTTACGCTGGCAGGATGAGAACATGAGGAAGAGGATACTCAGTTGTCAGTGGGAGAGCTGTCCGTGGCGTGCATCTTGGGAAGAACTGTTGAAAAGAGCGCAATGTAAAGGAGGAGCAAGACCGCCGCGACTATGGCAACCGCCACGAGTGTAACCTTGAGCTTGCTACTCTTCGTTCCAGTGTTCCTTGAGTGCAAGCTAGCCTTGATCCTCTTATCAGTATGCGCCTGGAGTCAAGCCAACACTCTAGTTAGAGTCTGCCACGTGCTGTAGTCGGCAGGTAGCACCTTGCGGTTCTCCTTTTCACCAATGCGGCGTCGGTAGTTGTCCACATGCGACAGCCTGTTCCCTTGTGGCGGCCCCTTCCTCATCTTCCGTCAACGACACAGCCTGCTCTGGAACTTGTGACACATATTTCTCTAAACACAGATCGGTCCTTTTATATTCATTTCTAATACCGTCTCTCTCGAAACAACTGGTTTGGACCAAAGCGCTTCAATCACGAAAGGTCACTTTCCTTTTCTTGAAAAGTGCCAAGCAGGCAAGAGAAAATGTTTTTCTTTGCTATGGAATTCTAATTATTTGTCGAACTTCTTCAGCGAATGAAAAATTTCGAGGAAGGGCTCAAATATTTATTTTGAGAGCTCCCAATTCTCTCTTTCTTCCTCGCCCCAGCCGTCGAGTGCAGCTCCCTACCGAGGTTCGCCTGCAAGCAATAAGCCAGTTTTCGAGAGCTGAAGAAACGTTTCGCGGGGCCAAAAGAGTGTAAAAAGAAAAGAGAAAAAGAATCATAACCAAACAAAGTCAGTTTGACGAAAAAAAAGAGAAAAGATACACTAGGAGTTTTTTTCTGCTAGTTCGTCTTTTTTGTCACGCAAGGAGACGACGAGTTTCACGACCCAAAATATCAAGTGAAGAGACTTTAACCCAACAAGGAGAAGAAGAACACCATCATGCAGAACGACGCAGCGCCGAAGGAGGTGCGGGTAATGCTCTCCTCGGTGGACCCGCCCTACGGCTGTCTGACCAACGCGGCGCCGTACGGCTTCAAGCTCGACGACAAATGGTGGCCCACCGTGGTACGTGGTCCCGCGCGCACGCTGCCTGTGGTTGGCCGGCTGAAATGCGTGCGGGTGGTTGTTGTTCCTCACTCACCATTGGTCCGTTCTCTCCGTGTGTGGCTCTCTTCTTGATCATGTCCAGGACCATTACTTTCACGCCCAGAAGTTTGCAGGTGAGTACACGACAGTGCTCCTCGTTCATCAACATGACCTCCTCCTTCTTCTTCTGCTTCTTCTAACGCAGCATGTGTGGTTGGTTTGCACAGGCACGCCGAAGGAGGAAGAGATACGCAAGTGTAAGACGAGCAAGCAGGCAGCGAAGCTCGGACGTAGCAAGGACACGCTGATCCGTTCTGACTGGGACAAGGTGAAGGACAGTGTACTTTATCAGGTACAAGCGAGAGAATCCTTGTTGGGTTGGGAGGAACTTGCGTGATTGCCTGACCATGTCGTGATGCATTTAGGCTCTGATGGCCAAGTTCAAGCAGAACGCGAGCGCGAGGCGCGTTCTGCGCTCGACTGGTGCAGCCAAGATACAGGCTGTTCTTAATAACGGTACCTTCTTCTTTGTGGAAAGATGAAGGATCACAAAAGGTAGATGACTCCATGATCACTGGCTGATGAATGCAGACAACTATTGGAGCATCGGGTCGAACGGTCGTGGAAAGAACAGGTGGGGAGAGTTGATGATGGACGTACGCACTCTGCTGTGCCGCGGCAACGCCGACGATGATGATGAAGAGGAGGAAGAGGAGGAAGCGAGGAGTGCGAGCGAGGAAGAGAGTGAAGAGAAGGATGATGAAGAAGAGGAAGAGGAGGTGGGTAAGAAGCGCACCAGGAAGGGCGCCAAGGAGAGCAAGAAGCCGGCGCCAAAGAAGAGACGAAGGGATCAGGCGAGTGACGATGAAGAGGAAGGTAGCGAGGACGAAGAGCCCCAAAAGAGCAAGGCAGTGAAGAAGAAGAAGAAGACGAGCTCCTCCACTCCCGAAAAGCAGAAGAAACAGAAGGGCATCTACACTCGGTACATGATAGTGGCGAGCAGCGAGTGGATGTGAATGCACTAACCGTTCATCCATCACAGTGCCGAGTACGCGGCGAGCAATCGCGCTAACTGTCGTGTATGCTGGAAGAAGATCGAGAAGGGCAGCCTTAGACTGGGCAAGCTCTCCTTCTCAAGAAAGTTGTATGGATTCCTCACACCCCGAACTCATCACGAGTACATGAATCTCACTTCTTGGTTCCGCAGCGACGGTACTATATGCGAGTGGCACCATCTCGACTGCTTCCTTCAGCGTTACATCATCGAAGCCTCGGATGCTCCCTCCATCAAGTACATGAATTCCATTTCATCAAGTGAACTTGATGAAAGAGAGCGTTTGGCTCACAGCAGGAATATCTCCTGCACAGAGGATTGGATGACATCAGGTGGGAAGACAAGCAGAAGCTGCTGAAGATCTTTGGTGCCTCTTCACCCGTCAGTAAGAAGAGAAAGCGCGAGGAGGAAGACGACGCGGAGGAGGAGCAAGAGGAAGGACAGGAATCCGAGCCCAAGGATAATCCCGAGGAGGTTGTTCACTCTCTCTCTTCTCTTCTTATCGTGCTCTTCTCAGCGAGTGCTTAACAAGTCTCTGTGATTCAGGTGGAAAGCGAAGCGATGAAGGAACAGAATCAAAAGCTGTGGGCCCTCAAGGATGAGCTGCGCAAGCACTGCACAAGGGATGAGCTCAAGGAGCTCCTGGAACATAACCATCAGCGATTCGATGGAGGCAAGATGAAGCTTGTCGATCGCTGCGCTGACAGAATGCTCTTTGGAGCCATGCCACTCTGCCCTGGTACTTGCTTGCTTGCGAGAGGTGTTTGCTCGTTGCTGACATCAACCCAGAATGTAAGACGGGCAACATCGTTCAATGGAAGACCGGCTTCCGCTGCATGGGCTACGCCTCAGGTTTTCCTTCCTCCTCGCTTTTCTGTTGATGATCCTCGTGTTCACTTTCGAGTACACTCTCGCACAGCATGGAGCAAGTGCAGTTACTTCACGGATTCGATCGAACGTACAGAGTGGCAGATTCCTGAGAACATCAAGAACAAATTCCTCCAAAACTTCAAGTTCGTGAAGGTACCTAACACAACGCTGTGACCGCTGCGTGTGCTCTTGTGCTCACTTGGCCTGTTCTCGATTGCAGCATACGAAAATCCAAAAGAAGATAACAGAGGAGGAGATCCAAAGGGAGAAGGAAAGAGAAGCCAGGCGGAGACGCGTTTCTACCTCGCCTAAGAAGGCCAAGACAGTGAAGATGGTTGTGAAGGGCAACTCAGCCAGTACGCAGCCTTGATTGAAACTGAACCTGCCGTGATCTTCATTCTTACACGCGTTGATTCACGTTCTCAGTTGATCCCAGCACTGGCCTGAGCGAGGTCGGTCACATCTATGAAGAGAGTGACGGAACCAAATACAACGTAGTCCTCAACATGACCGGTATCACTTGCTCTTGTGTGTGGGTCGATCGGACTTCATAATAATGACGTTGTTGTGACTCCATATGCAGATGTTGTCACTGGTCTGAATGCCTTCTACAACTTGCAAGTCATCGAGGATGAAAGGGAGAAGAAGTGGCATGTCTGGCGAAAGTGGGGACGCGTCGGTACGCACGTCGGTTCGTCCAAGACACAGCAGTTCACTTCTTTGGAGAAGGCCCTGGGGCTTTTCAAGAAGGTATCGTATTCGCTGAGCGTGTGCGTGTGAAAGGTCTAACGAATGAGTGGCGACTTGATGGCCAGGTCTATCACGAGAAGACAGGCAATAGGTGGGAGAACAGGGATGAGTTCGAAAAGCAACCGGGCAAGTACTTCCCCGTGGATATCGACTACGGCATTGACGATGATATTAAGAAGGATCTTGGCGATCCTAACCTTCCTTCCCAGCTACAGGATGAGCGCGTCAAGGTACGTGCTTGATCGGCCAATCAAGCCTGAATGTTCCTGGTCTTAATTGTGCGTGATACGCAGAACCTCATCGCGCTGATCTTCAATATGGAGAACATGGAGAAGACAATGGCTGAGATGGAAATCGACATCAACAAGATGCCCCTCGGTCGCCTGTCGGAAGCAACCATCAAGCAAGGGGTACTGCTGCCACACATGCTTTCACGTTGATGTGAATACCTTTGAAGCTAAGTCAACGTTCCTTTACAGTACAAAGTATTGGCTGAAATCCAGAAGGTGCTCGAAGATGAAGAGATGGAGGGAAACCAGCGCAAGAACAGCTTGAATGAGCTCAGCAATCAGTTCTATGCGTACACATTCGCCTTTCTTGATCGCCTATCTCTCCTCGTGATACTAATGGATGGTCTTTTAGTTTCGTTCCCCACGCCTTTGGTCTATCACGACCTACAATCATTGACAATACAATGCTCGTGAAGAGCAAGATTGGTACCTCTATCTCCGACCACTTCCATGTTATGCTCTAGTTGACACACGTCCTCGTTTAGAAATGCTTGATACGCTATCCGAGATGCAACTGGCCATCAAGCTTTTGCGTGAGGTAAGAATGTTGATCATGGAATTCATGGAATTGTTGCTCTGCGTACTGACAGGCATCATCTACAGGGAGACGACTCGGGCGACAGAATGTATGCTAACTACCAAAAGCTCAAGACCGACATTGTCTCGGTGCCTCCCGACAGCAAGGAGTTCAAGTTGATCGCCAAGTATCTGCAGCAAACCCACGCTCCATCGCACTCGCAGTATGATATCGAGCTCCTGGACCTATTCAAGGTCGAACGCGAGAATGAAGTCGAACGCTATGGCAAGTGGGCCAAGCTCCACAACCGCATGGTACTGTGTGGTTCGTTTAATTCCTGATGGATGCAATACACTGACTCGCGTCTTCTGAAACTGCAGTTGCTCTGGCATGGTTCTCGACTCACCAACTGGGTTGGCATTCTCTCGCAAGGGTTGCGCATAGCTCCGCCGGAGGCTCCCTCCACTGGCTACATGGTACATCTTACATTCTTCATTATTGTGATGCATGGATTCTGTTCTCATGTTTTCATTCTCTGATAGTTCGGTAAGGGTGTCTACTTTGCGGACATGGCCAGCAAGTCGGCAAACTACTGCTTCACGTCACGATCGAATCCCGTCGGCATCATGGCTCTATCAGAGGTACTCTCTTGCTGTGCAGTTGAAGAGTCTTCACAATGTGCTCATACATCAACATCTTCAAGGTGGCGCTTGGGGACATGTACAAATGCCTGCATTCCACGTACATGGACAAACCACCACAGGGCCATCACTCCACCAAGGGCTGCGGACAAACAGAGCCAGATCCCACCACTGCAGTCATCACCAAGGTAGGGTCTGTCGGCTTGTTGTGATGCCGATCGATTGTCTCACGAATGTTCCATTCTCTAGGAGGGCATCAAGATTCCCTGTGGCCTTCCTGTAGCCAGCGGCGTTGTGGGTTCAAGTCTGCTTTACAACGAGTACATCGTGTACGACGTGGCGCAAATCAACATCAAGTACCTTCTCAAGATCAAGTTCCACTACAAGTAAAGTCCATCGCATCAGCTCCGTCAAGTTCTGGCTGAACGAGAGTGTCACGTACACAAAGCTAAGATAGATGTTATTGTCTTGATTGGTAATGAAACAAGGGTTGATGATGCTGATGATCCGCCACCACTAGCAGTGACAAGCATAGGTGATGATGCACACCACAGGCTTTTTCAGGCGGTGAGCATGTTGGTCATCTGGAGCAAGGACTGCGCCGGCATGCTCTGTGTGCTTGCTGCCGAGTTGGTCGAATCGGCGCGAGTGAACACGTCCGCAGTCGGGAAGTAGTGCGCGAAACCATTACCACCGAACAAGACGATGTTGTCAAAGTACACTGTCTCTGAAGAGCCGACAAAGTAGAAGTAGGACGGGCTCTGCACGGTGGAAGAAGAGTAGGTAGGAGAGATGAGTCATCATCACCTTCCGCTGATCACGAATGCGCGTGGAGAGAGCAGTACCACAAGGGCAGGAATGTCCGGGTAGCTGGCAAAGTTCATCGTGTACTTGGTCCATGTCGTCGTCACGTTGAACGTGAACTGCACAGGAACCATCAGCCTTGGCTCTCTGTAACTATCCTAGGGATGTAGAATCAAGAGCAAGAGTGCAGCTCACCTGTGATGATTGTCCACCCAGTTTAACGCCGAGTCCGGTCGCTATGGCATCACCACGCGCGTAGAAGGACAGACCTGATCACGATGATGATGATGATGATGATGATGATGATGATGATGATGAATGATGATGATGAATGATGATGATGATGATGATGATGATGATGATGAATGATGATGATGATGATGATGATGATGATGATGATGATGATGATGATGGTGATGATGATGATGAAAAAAGGCATGCATGAGCTACGAGAACAGCATGAATATGTATGCTACCAAGGGGACTTACCAGCATAGTCAGCCTTCATGAAGAAATAGGTCGTTCCAAGGATCAACCCTCCGTTACGAGCGTAGATCACTTGAATGCATGCTGATCCTTGGTAGCAGTCTGTTCCAACATCATCAGTGAGCCATCCATCGATACCATCAATGAGTCATCCACATGAAACCAGGGGAGCTACTTGTAGAGTAAGTGGTGTCAACTGTGACTCGGTAGCTTCCGATCACGCCCCAGATGACAGGCGGGCCAGGATAGAATCGATCATCAAAGATGGTCGATGGAAGCGCTGGCGGTCTGCAGTCGGTATCGTTGGCGTAAGGATTGCTCTTAGGCTCAGCAAACTGACCACCAAAGTCGAAGCTATTGCCTACACCACCACATATAGGTACTCTTCGTTGAGCTTGGTTGTCTTTTAAGTCCGAGAAGGGATCTGTACCGGATCCTGCAATGTCGGACAGATCCTGACCTGCTGTGCCCATCGTTTTCGAGATGCTCTGACCGTCTGCTGAGTAAATCGTCATCGTGAACTGTGCAAGAACCTCTTGTCAGACACTGTGCAACGTCCTCTTGGGAGCAGAGCTTCAGTACGGGAAGCTTGAGCCAGCCGAGAGTGGTGTTCCAAGCGAATGCGTTTTGTGCAACCGGCGAAGAGGGAGTGCCCTTGCGTGGGATCTCAACTGTTCCTTGAGGTTGATATGTCACTGTCATCTTCACAATACCCACTACACCAATAGGACATCGTGAGTGTGCCGTTACTTCATGTTGATTGTGTGGTGTTTGAGATGTGTTGTAGTAGTACCGCGATGATTCCAGAAGTGAATCTCCCAATAGGTGCTTTTGCTTCCGACACTCCACTTGCCAACAATGTTGCCTTCAACCTGCCTCACCCACCCCCACACCGAGATGATGAGTGAGAATCGTGCATCATCAAGTGCTGTGTGCGCGCGGGTGGTGCCAGATACGTATGGTTGTCCGCTCCGATCATCCTTGACCGGGCAAGTGATTCGCCGGTAGGTGATACCAACATGAATGGCTGAAGAGAAGGAATGGTCATGATGAGTCAAACATATGAACCGTACATGTTGCATACCCGCGTTATTGGTGATGTCGTTCCACACCGAGTGGCCATTGGCCAATAAATTCAAGTCCGCATTGTCAGCACCGACATCTGCAACCTGAGGATAAATAGGAATGAGGAAAATGAAACGTGGAGAGAAGAGAGGCAATGAACTGGTCAACATACGATGATGTTGCGTGCACCATTGGCTCCATAGACTGCAGAAGTGAAGCACGAGAATCAGGAAATGAGTGAATGCTCATCAGGAAAACACGCTGATGATGCACAAGAGATTGATGATAGCTGCTGCAGATTACCTTCATAGCAAACGCCACAGTCCTGGGCCTTTCCGTTGATGTAGTACAGGTTGTCCGCCATCGCCACGGCACTCCCCATGTCGGCGTACTTGGTCGGGTTGAGACCGCATGTTCCTCCTTGCTTGGGGTCGTACATGTAGGCATCGTGGTAATGAGTCGCAGAACCCACCTTCGGAGGATTGAATAGGAGTTAAATTTTCCGTCCGTCGTACTGCAAAGAAGAAGAAGGGACGAACCACGCACGGACCGAGTGGGACTCCGCGGTAGTCAGGCCGAGGAATGGACGCAGCCCTCACGTGACCCGCGTTCAGGGTACTCGCGATGACGACGATGGTGAGAAGGATCAGTTCGGAGTGAGAACGCGGCATGCTGGCCCCAGAGTGGATCTTCTTCTCTCTACGTCGGTAGTGAATAACTAAGTATTGGTGGTGCAAGGGATAGAATGTGGGTTTTCACCCCCCAGTGTGGATCCCCAACTTTAAATTGCGAGCCTACCATTGGCCAGATATCTCGTGGCTTATCACCATTGGTTGCTGTCGTTCCAATCATTATCTGCCCAACATTTTAGGCACTTAAATGAAAAGCCCACTAATACCTCCGGCGTTGGATCTGCCGCGAGTGGCCATGCATCCCCAACCATATATGGGCCGCAGCAACATGCAAACAGCCGAAGCTGGCCAATCCACAGCTATGTCATGGTCAACAGTTGGGTTGTCCCTATGGCATGTCATGGTCAGCAGGAGTTCGTCGGCCCGCCTATATGTCTGCAGCTGCTTCGTAAGGGGAATGCATGTGATTGTAATGGATCAAAGGGCCACCACTGAGGGGAAGGTCCATTTCTGATCGTGATGGGTCTGTATTGGTTAACAAGCCTGGATCTGTTCTCTTACTACCTCGACTCCCATAGACTTCATCAACCCAGGCATCTTCCATTTTTTCCAGTAGAGGAGCACGCAGGGATAAGGGGACATTCATCATGTGCAGAGGGTCAGAGAATGGAGCAGGAAGGGCTCACGTCGTGTTAAGACTGGTGACCATCTTCCGGGGTGAATGCGACAAGAAGGCTCCCTTACGTTTCACGTTTGTACCCTCAGAGCCAGGGTGTGATCAAGAGCTCTTTTTCCAGGCAGGCGTGTAGCATGTGTGTGCAACCATCTCTGATGAAGCATCAAGAGTACACAATACAAGACAGATGGAATTGTATGTTGATTGGAAATGAAACAAAGGTTAGCGATGACGACAAGCATCAGGTGACGATGCACATAGGATCTCAGGTACTAGTGAGCCTGGTGGTCATCTGGAGCAAGGACTGCGCCGGCATGCTCAGTGTACTTGCCGAGCTGGTCGATTCCACGCGAGTGAACAAGCCCGCAGTCGGGAAGTAGTGCGCGAAACCATCACCGCCGAACAAGGCGATGTTGTCAAAGTACACTGTCGCGGAAGAGCCGACAAAGTAGAAGTAGGACGGGTTCTGCACGGTGATGGAGGGACCAGAAGATGCATGGTTCAGCAACATCAAGGTAGGTATCCCTAAGGGAGCGATGAGGAAAGCAGTACCACAAGGGCAGGAATGTCGGGGTAATCGGCAAAGTTCATCGTGTACTGAGTCCACGTCGTCGTCACGTTGAACTTGAACTGCACATAAGAGAGAAGAAACTATTAAGAGAGCCGATGCTTTCTTCGCTGAATCATGGTGGGCATCTTACCTGTGATGATTGCCCACCCAGCACGACTCCGAGTCCTGTCGTGGCAGCATCACCACGCGCGTAGAAGGACAGACCTGATCATCATGATGCGATGAAGATAATGAGGATTCCAATTGATGAGAACGTTGTGCTGATGAACTTGATGATAACGTTTGCAGTCTAGGGGAGCTTACCAGCATAGTCAGCCTTCATGAAGAAATAGGTCGTTCCGAGAATCAACCCTCCGTTCTGTCCGTAGACCACTTGAATGCATGCTGTTCCTTGGTAGCAGTCTGTTCCAACATCATCAGTGAGCCATACATCGAAACACATTGAAGCTGGAATGAATGCAGTGTGCGTTACTGGAAGGGTAAGTGGTGTCAGCTGTGACTCGGTAGCTTCCGATCACCGTCCAGATGACGGGCGGGCCAGGATAGAATTGATCATCAAAGATGGTCGATGGAAGCGCTGGCGGTCTGCAGTCGGTATCGTTGGCGTAAGGATTGCTGGCCGGCGCAGCAAACTGACCACCAAAGTCGAAGCTGTTGCCTACACAGGCCAGGAGGAATTCAGCATCAAGACGATCCATGTTTATGTCCGATCAGAAGGGAGTCTGTACCGGATCCTGCAATGTCGGACAGATCCTGACCTGCTGTGCCCATCGTTTTCGAGATGCTCTGACCGTCTGCTGAGTAAATCGTCATCGTGAACTGTAGAAGACGCTCTTGTCACTGGACAGGAACCCAAGGCACTACATAGCGAAAGAGAGACAGTACGGGAAGCTTGAGCCAGCCGAGAGTGGTGTTCCAGGCGAATGCGTTTTGTGCAACCGGCGAAGAGGGAGTGCCCTTGCGTGGGATCTCAACTGTTCCTTGAGGTTGATATGTCACTGTCATCTTCACAATACCCACTACACCAATAGGACATCGTGAGTGTGCCGTTACTTCATGTTGATTGTGTGGTGTTTGAGATGTGTTGTAGTAGTACCGCGATGATTCCAGAAGTGAATCTCCCAATAGGTGCTTTTGCTTCCGACACTCCACTTGCCAACAATGTTGCCTTCAACCTGCCTCATCCACCCCCACATCGTGATGAGTGAGAATCGTGCATCATCAAGTGCTGTGTGCGCGTCGGGGATCTAGATACGTATGGTTGTCCGCTCCGATCATCCTTGACCGGGCAAGTGATTCGCCGGTAGGTGACTCCGACATTGATGGCTGAAGAGAAGATCAATCATCAGCATCACACAGATGAGTCCCACACGCACATGAACAGAAGAGCCATCATCAGCACGAAGCCATCCATACCCGCGTTGTTGGTGATGTCGTTCCACACCGAGTGGCCGTTGTCTTGTATATTCAGCTCGGTTCCGACATCAGAACCGACATCAGCGACCTGAACAACAATGACAAACGTCAGAATGATCTAAACTGGAAGAAGAAGAAGTGGCAACACTGCAGCCGTACAATGATGTTACGAGCGCCATTGGCCGCGTAGACTGCCGGTCAAGCGCACAGTGAGAAAAGACAAGTGTGTGAATGTGGGAGATGGCTGCGTGCTACCTTCATAGCAAACGCCACAGTCCTGGGCCTTTCCGTTGATGTAGTACAGGTTGTCCGCCATCGCCACGGCGCTCCCCATGTCGGCGTACTTGGGCGGGTTGAGGGCGCAGGTTCCTCCTTGGTTAGGGTCATACAGGTAGTCATTGTTATTATGCGTCGCAACGCTCACCTGTTAATAGGAGTTAATTTGTGATGTCGGATTTTTAACGAAGAAAAGAAGAAGAAGAAGAAGAAGAAGAAGAAGAAGAAGAAGAAGAAGAAGAAGAAGAAGAAGA
>CDEZ01023413.1:1744-16636 GCA_000826365.1 Acanthamoeba royreba
TGATGATGATGATGATGATGATGATGATGATGATGATGATGATGTGCATGATGATGATGATGTTGCAGCTGTACGATCACCATCATTCGTACCGCCAGCGACGTCAAAGCTCATTCCTATAGCGACGAGTGAGAGCTCCGCACGCTGCAGCAACACATCCTCGTATTTGCCCTCTTGTTCTTTGCGCAACAGCAATAGCAGTTGTCAGAGTGGTTCATCAAGTCCGATGGATATGGGCTGGCTGGACGTCAGCAAACCAAGAATGCACCAGCAGCAGCAGCGACAAGAACAACAGGAGCAGCGACAAGAACCACTGCCACACCGACAGCATCATGCATCTCAGCAGAGTGAAGCACAACAGCAGGCGCGACGGCAGGAGCAAATGCCTCAACAACGACCACGACAACAAGAACAAGAGCTTTCGGCACGCGTGCTGTGGCAGACCATCGTACTGATGAACCAACGCATTCGTCAACTCGAAGACGACAACAAACGACTCAAGAAGCGACAACGCAAAGACGACAAGCAAACTCAGTTTCGAGAGTCGATCGATACACAGCTGGCACCTCGTCTGCGCGAATCATCTCCAGTGATGCCCATCAGGAGAAGCATCTCGAACGGGATGGGAGAGAACACACTGCCGATGGAAGCGTACATTCACTTTCCCTTTCTTCGAGAGTACGATCTGAGTCGAACAGGCTTTGTGGCCAACGACCTCAGGTATTCCTTTCTCTGATCTACTGCAGACAGCTTGAACTGTGGATTTGATCAACATCTCTACGATCATCAGAAAGGCGTTTGAGGTAATAAGCTGCAACCGAATGCTCAAGTGGGCTTTGGAGCACGCCAACCAAGAGTTCTGTCGTTTGGTCGGCTATTCCCTCGTACGCGCCACTCTGCATCATCAGAACAAGATGGGCCCTTGATGTTGATGACTGATATGCAATCGTTTCCAGGCCGATTTTGACAGCCAAGCAGTGGTCATTATTGACAAGCAAGATAAGGTGAACGCTCTTCATCTGGCCTTTGGCCGTCGGTACTTCCACCTCTTCAGAGTTTGGAGTCAAATGTAAAAGTTGAAACGAACGTAACGATGTCTGTTTGCAGTCCCGCGCCAATGAGCGTCAGCGAGCCTGTGCCCTGTACAATCACTCTCATGCGCAAAGATGGCTCTCGTGTGCGGTACGAGTACCGCCAGCAGATGTTTTACGGTCCCCAGTCTCAGGTATGTCTCTTTCTCCTCACCTTCACTGCACAACTTTTGGTGACTGATTGCGCGCAAATGTGTCATCACTAGCCGCGATGCTTGGTGTCAACCATCGAGCGAACGCTGGAGTACACACCGCCTCCATGGGAAACTGATCGTACTGCCTCCTCGTTTACCTTCTTGATGATGACCTCCTCTTATGCAAGGAATCCGCCATCCATTCATCTAGCGAGTTGGAGCTCTCTCAGCGAGAATCAGCGAGAAGAGCGCTTGGCCAAGATGAAGGAAGACATGCGACGGACAGAACATGAAGAATGTAAGTCATTGACAGTGGCGCTGGGGTACACGCCCAAGCTTGGATACATGCCCAAGCTTGCAGCCTTCTCTTGGGAACAATCTCAAAGTCCTCCTGTTGTCGGTACGTATCACCCTTCTTTGTGTCTGCTTTGCGTGTTGGCACTAATGATGGTGGAGATTGATGATGGATGAACTCACACGAACCTACTCAGGATGGAGTGACGAAGATGTAGTTGCTTCACAAGCTTGCCTTGACACCGAGACCGCTCTTGATCAGCTTCTCGATCAGTTGGACGCGTCACCATCTTCCTAACAAAGAAAATGAAAAGAAAATATTTTCCTTTATATTTCCTCTACCCTCTCTACAACCAATCAAAAAATTAGTTAGTTTTTTCTACTTAACACCATTGTGTTATGTTCCGTTCGTGTGCATGCATGGAAAAGATGGTGGAGCGAGGTGGTACCATCAACATGTTCAACGCCGAAGAACAGGACCCCTCCCTGCCGGGTAGTGGTGGTGGAAGCAGACAGAATGAGGAGGACATAATAAACATGAGGTCGCAGCGGTGCGTACCGTGCGTGCAGGCTCATGCCGCTTGTGACAGGTACTCCGTCCTTCATCAACTGCTATCTAACATGTGGATTCCTCTGATGGTGATGATGGTGGTGGACAATGGATAATAGGAAGGAACCGTGCGGGAGGTGTGTGAGCCGAGGCACGGAGAGCAACTGCATAAAGTACCATCCGCGACAGGGTGGACGGCCGCGCAACCGTGACCGTCCGCTGCTTAGTACTCATTCCATTCTTCTTCGTCATCACCATCATCGCTTTCTTGTTATGGCGATGGCGTGTCCAGTTCATCATCATGATGATGAGGCTCATGATGCTGTTATGTTGATGACGAGGAACTTACACTGCGAATGTTGCAGGTGTGCGACCATCACCATCCGTACAGCCAGCGCTGCCCAAGCCCATTCCCGCAAAAATGGGTGAGAGCACAGCACGCTGTAGCGGCACATGTCCGCAGTGTTGTACGAGCAGTGGTTCATCATGCAATCCGAACCACTCTGGTGGTTTTCCTCTGGAACGGATGGAAATCAGCAAAGCAGGAATGCATCAACAGCTGCATCAACAGCATCAAGCATCTCAGCAATCGCAATGCCATGAGCAACGACAACAAGAGCAAGAAGACGAAAGGCTGTCATCACGCGTGCTATGGCAGACCATCATACTGATGAACCAACGCATTCGTCAACTCGAAGACGACAACAAACGACTCAAGAAGCGACAACGCAAAAGCGACAAACAAGCAGCACAGCTGCAACAGTTGATCGATACACAGTTGGTGCCTCGTCTGCGCGAATCATCTCCAGTGGTGCCCATCAGGAGGAGCATTGGGAATGGAGTGGGAGAGAGCACGATGCCATCAGAAACATTCATTCACTTTCCCTTTCTTCGAGAGTACGATCTCAGTCGAACAGGCTTTGTGGCCAACGATCTCAGGTACTCCCCTCTCCATCACGTCCATCGCAGGAGGTGTGATCGTTCCGTTGCTTTAATAACCAGGAAGGCATTCTACATCATGACCTGCGGACAGATGTTCAAGTTTGTGGTAATGTACGCCAACCAGGAGTACTGTCGTTCCCTCGGGTACTCTCTTGTACGCTCTTCTTTCTTGTGTAATGATAAAGAACATACACCATGCTTACCATCTTCTCCTTCCCCTTTCGATTCCAGGATGAAGTGGCTGATAACCAAACCCACATAGTAGACAGGCAAGAGAAGATCAACTTTCTCCATTTGTCCTTTGGTCATCAGTACCGACATTCCCTCCCCAGGCTGATGAATCAGGGCCGTAGGCGCGATGTCTAACGAAAAGAATCTGTTTTCAGATCATCACCAATGGGCGTCAGTGAGCCTGTCTCCTCCATAGTGACCCTCGTGCGCAAAGATCGCTCCCTCGTGCGGTTCTTGTTCAAGAAACAGATGTTTTACGGTCCTCAGGGTCAGGTTTGTCCCTTCGTCATCCTTTTCGCCCAAAGGTGTAGTCTGACGGATACATACCACTATCACCAGCCGCGATGCTGTGTATCCATCGTAGAGCAAACACTGGAGTACACGCCGCCTCCATGGGAAACTGATGACCGTACTGTTTCTCTGTCCCCTTCTTCTTGATGATGATTTCTTCTATGCATTCTGACTATCATCCAGCGAGTTGGAGCTCTCTCAGTGAGGAGCAGCGAGAAGAGCGCTTCGCAAAGATGAAGGAAGACCTGAACCGCAAGGAGAGTGAAGAATGGACATCGTTGCGAGTTGCGCTCGGCTACATGCCCAAGATTGAAGCCTTTTCTAGGGAAGACTCTCAAAGTCCTCCTGTTGTCGGTACCTCCTTAGACTCCTTCATCACTCTTCGTCACTGAGCTGGGACTGATGGTGGAACGTTGATGGACACAGAAGATGAAGTTGATGCTCAAGCTTGCCTTGACACCGAGGCCGCTCTCGATGAGCTTCTCGAACAGCTGGACGCGTCAGCATCATCGCCTCCAGCCTCTTCTTTCGCTTCGTCCCCCTGGGAGGAGCCAGCACACACCAAGCCTTGGCATGGTTGATTTGAACAGAATAAATAGTTAAGGCTCTCTCAATGTACAGGGTTCTTCATGTTCTCTTGCCCGTCTTGCCCGACCTAGGCTGGTCAGTGTCGGGCTGGTCGGGAGGAAGCGACGGTAAGATGTATGCGTTCGACGACGCCTGGCGCGCGTAGTCAGCAAGGCTCCACAAGTGATCACTGCCTGGGACAGATCGTATGTTCACGCGCTGTCCGACGAGATTGAAGTGAGGGAACTTTCGTCGAATGTAGTCGGCCACTGGCACAGGCGTCTGCATGTCAAGAAGACGAGCGAATTAGAATGAATGTCAAGACTTGTCCATCAGATAAGCCACGCCCTACCTTCGATTCTATCTCCTCTTTGTTAAGACTGTGGCGGATGTTCCCGTGTTCGTCCTTATAGCTGAAAGCCAAGAACTCGGGCTCAGTTCGTGATTGTCGGACGAGAAGTAGCCGCGAAGGACAGCTATCGAGCAGAAGAATCTCTTGCGCCTATATGCAAAATGGAGGCGGTGTTAGCATCGTGAATGAATTCACTCAAAGAAGCTGACTAGAAAGAGTATACCTTGATTCGGTTTATAAGTCCGAGGAATCCTTGTTCAAGAACAAGAGTGCGGAAGTTTTGTGGGAATTGGTCGTAAGGTCCAAAAAGTCTAAGCAGTAGATTCCACTTATACACAGTAAGCACATCGTCCGCTGCACAGCACATGATAGCGCCACAGGTCAGTAGTGGCTCTTGAGCACACTTGCAGAATGGAGAAGACGAAGCATACCAGGAAAGTTAAGAAAGTAAGAAAGATACTCCTGGAACGTCTCGTCTTTAGCCTCTGGAAACTCAGGTTCAATCACCTATATAACATGGATGAGTTGAAGAATTAGCTCCGAAACCAGCTAGAAGGTGGGCCAAGGGTGTACCGTCTTAAGGAAATTGGAAAAGGTTGTAAAGAACATGTCAGCTCCAATGTTTCGTTCCCACGCTTGACGCGCTTTCTTGTCTTCTATACAACTCGAGGGCGGGTCGGGCCTCTCTCGATCATCTCCCTCGAGCGGGAATAAGCGATTGGACTGTTCAAGGTATCGCCTCAACGTCAACTCAAAGATATCAAAATTTTCTGTTACTGCCGCCGTCCCTCTGTATGAAACCCATGCCATCATCATCATCACACAGCAGTAGGAGTTAGCGAGGCAGTTGAGGTCTCAACACATCTTAAGACAGGCATGGACCATACCGGTAGATGTCTGTCACCATCTTGTGTGTCTGCAACAGAGCATCATAGAGCGGAAAGAGCAGCAGATTGTACGCTCTAAAGAAAGGCAACATGAGCACAGTGACGATCAGGAGGGAAAGATGGTGGAGGCATACCGAATCTTGCGATTCTCCTGGGTTTGAGACGAAACATAAAAATTGATGAGATGAACGGTTTCGTAGAGGTACTTGAGTCGATCGACATCGTCTTTTGTGAGCACAGTTTGTCGCTGTTGGTGCTTGCACACCTGGAGAATGAGTGACTTGAGGCTGGCGCACAGCTCTAGGGTCTTCACGTGAATGATTTTGATTTCTGCGCTTCCCTTCTCTGTATTGTGTGCCACGATTGATGGTCAGATGGACCTCTCGACAACTGCGAGGTCGAAGGAACAATGGCGCAGGTACCAGTAAATCTTACAGGGGAGGGTGAGCCTCGGGAATCGTCCGATCCTGATCCCGATGAAACAGACGAGGTCGAATAGCTAAAAAGGAATAGGAGTTTCAATTCACCTTGCTACATTGATCACAATATAGGAGAGATAGGGAGGTACCGAGTGCTGCGCGAGGATACGTCGGGGAGCTTTGGATTTGAGTAGTCATTCAGGCTGCCTCGTTTGTTTAGAGTCTCCTTCAAGATGGTCGACTTTATGCCGCCTGATGTAACAGAGTCTGGTCTCTCCAATCGTCCCGAGCCCGATTCCTTTTCCTTCGCTTTCTCCCTTTCCTTTTCCTTCCGCTCCTTCTTCTCCTGTTTTCGCCGTTCCTTCTCCCTCTTCTCCCTTTCCTTACGCTCCTTACGTTCAGCGCTCGCTGCGGCAGCCTCCTCTCGCTTACTTGGCTTCTTCTCTGTTCGCTCCGCCTCCTGCATCTTCCTGAGCGCAGTTTCCTACATTCCGAAATGATTGAGCTATCAAGAACTTCGGCAAACGCAAGGACCTGAGAGACGTACACTATCATAAGATGGAAGGATCATGATGGATGAGCTTGGCGAAGTGCTCATTTGACTCAGTTCACTCCCGCTACTGCTGTGATTCCCGTTGGCCGCAGCGATCGCTGAGGCTAGGGTCATGAACGAAGAGTTACGCGCTGGAGGACTCTTCTGCTCTTTGGACTTTTGTTTCCCGTCCTTCTTGCTCGTTTCCTTGTGTTTCTTATTCTTCTTGTCAGATACACGCGCCTCTTTGCCCTTGCCTTCTTGTAACTAGAATTGCAGGTGAGGATTGCTTAGATTCGGGTTTCTGATGGTGAAGGGAAAGCGGACAATCACCTTCTCTCGTTCGTCGTGGCCGTCATCTGAGTTTGACTTCTTTCGTCGCTTGCCTCCAGGCGTATCTTTTGGTCGACCTTCATTAGGTGTGAAGAATGTGTGTGATCAGCTCCTCCGACGTCAATGATTCTCCGTAGTAGGAAAGATAGATACCAAGTACAGGGGACAGCTGCTTAGGTGAGGACTTGGGCTTGTCCTTGAACTTGGGCGACGCAGGAGTGCGGAACAGGTGTTGTGGCACGGACATGTAGTTGAGAGAGAGCTCCTGCATCAAGAGTGTTAGGCAAACACCAAACTGTAGTATGTATCATGGTCGTGCGTGGACACGTCGAGAAACATGCTAGACACAAGCAGAAAGAAGAGCACAAGAAGTACCTTCTCCACCGGCACGTCCGAGAACGAATCATCATCACTGACGTCTCCCATTTGGTCTTACAACAACAACACAGCAGAGAGGGACATGTCAGCCATCGTCGATTCTCTCAAAAGCAAATCAAAGTAAGGGACCTGAGGTACCTGGGCGTGGCCTTAGCATGTTTGGCGGGTCATCCTCTTCTAACTCCTATTCAACTAGGGTTAGTTCTGCACATACGTACACACAAGCGCGGAGGTAGACTCGAAAGCAGAGGACGAGAGTACACATTTTCAACAAGATAAAGAAAGACAACCATTCCTTTGTGGGAAAGAGAAGAACGAAAAACGACGGAACTAAAGAGCGAAAAACGAAAGAGGGGAGGGAGGTTAACCTCAGTCGAGAGCGGTCGTACAAGTGTCCGGGAAGTGGCCGACGAGAGATAGATGCTTTGATCACCTTTAATACAAATAAATAAATAAATAAATAAATAAATACAAAAATCAATTGATGCAGCAATTCTTTCAAATACTAAATGGAAATCTGAAAAAGCATCGATTATATAAAAAATGAATGTAAATTGATTAATTTAAATTGGCTTCTTCTTTTTGATGATAAAAAGTTTTTCAAGAACGATTTTTAAAATTGTATTTTATTTTTATTTTGCAGGGAGTTGTACAGGCATCCTCCGGGAGCTCCCTGTCTACGAAGGCGGAGTCACCTCCGCCCTTCAGCATCGCTCGTTTGATGGACAAAAAATCTGGACCTCAGCCCCACGAATCGATTGAAATGGATCTAGATGATTCACCAATTCGTTCTTGAGTGCAAGAGTGTTTTTCTTTTAACCTGTAGGGCACGTGCAGTTAGAGGCTGTTGCAGTGATTCAGTTTGATGGGAAATGCCTATTGGTCAAACCCGGCCTCTTAACGTGGCTGCTGACGTCATCACGCATTCATGGTCCAATCAGGAAAGGCAGGGATTTTGCTGTGCGACGGGATATGGGGCTGGCTTCCCTGCGTAGTGCCTCTCATGGGCAGCGTTCATGGGAGGGAGTTAACTGACAACGGACTCATATCAAGTGGCCTATCTATGGTAGGTGCTAGAATCCCTTGGCTTGGCAACACCTCTTCTGTTTCCAACATGGAGCTCATGAGTGTTGTCAAGTACAAGAAATTACCTATCGGAAGGGCTGGATGGAATGTGTTTGGAATTGAAGACCACCATACACTCCTCTTGCCTCGGCCTCAAGGCACGTGTGTTCTGGATGAGAGTAGGGGGCAGGAGCGGTAGGAACGTTCTGCGGGAGCGGGAGGAGGGAGAAGAGCGAAGAGTTTGATAGGCAGATGGTGTGTCCGATTGAGTGGGATCAAGCTTAGTCCGCCTTCCAAGACAGCTGCACGTTCATTGGGGGCTTGTTGGATGACCCCGCCTTTGTCATCCTGATTGTGAGGCAACGCGCCTTCAGTATGGTGCAGAGTGTACAAGATCAAAGGGAAGGTAGAGTACTTTATCTTGGTGTCTGTCAGCTTTCTCTGGGCCACCAGAGCCTGAGCCGTACTGAAGGGCACGGTGCGCTTGTCGGCTCCCGCACCTTCAGGATTGAGAAGGCCTTTAGATAATTTTGTTATCGCTAAACAAACAATACAAGAGCACGTACCGAGGGTGGTGGCAGCTTCGAGCAAGTTGGCTGACGATGATCGGGAGAGATAGATCATAAGGCCACCTTGAACCACCTCGCAGCGATCCAAACCTCGGAGAGGGAACGACCAAATGGACTTCTTCGGATCCTGCATGTTGATAAAGTAGCAGCTCTTGTCCGTCACCAACAATGCGTGTGGTGTCCCTGCATTCATACAGAGTTGAGCCTAACCAGTCACCACTAACAGAAAATCAGATGCGAGGCAAAGCACCTCGGACTTGGCCCTCAATGTGCCATTGGAAGGTCTCGTTTTGATGGGACTCATCATCGAGATTCTTGAGTAGGAGATTGCCCTCTGACTTCTCGCGATTGAAGGCACACAGGACCTTATCCTCACCAATGTATCGCGGCGGACGCACACGGTGGCGAGCGTTGTTGTCGGAGAAGTAGGTCGTTGTGTTCTTGATTCCGTCAGCCGTTTGTGAGATGAGATCAAATGTACCCGCCAGCGGTTTAGCAGCAATACCGACAACAC
Organism: Acanthamoeba royreba; assembly: GCA_000826365.1. Classification (NCBI taxonomy): domain Eukaryota; phylum Discosea; order Longamoebia; family Acanthamoebidae; genus Acanthamoeba; species Acanthamoeba royreba. The sequence goes on from CDEZ01023413.1 coordinate 10,894, forward strand.
CTACATTGCAGAAGCGGTGCTTCATTAGGAGAACCGAACACCTAGCACAGCAAGTGGGCATCAAGCATACCCTTGCCGAGTCCCTTGCCAAGGCCAACGAGACCCTCTTCCTTAGCACCCTTGATGGGTTGTACCAACACGCCAGTAGCGCCGTGCCATAGACCCTTACCAAAGTCACGAATACCTGAGTAAAAGAGGCGTAAGCTATTGCTTCTTGAGGAACCGTCAAAGAATCGCACCATAAGCTACGCCCTCAGCCGCATGGCGAGGTTTCTCTCGTGCGGTCTTCTCGCGCTCGCGCAGATAGTCGGTGTCGAATGACAGTGTGGCCGCTCCTCGTCCCAAACTTCCTGTAAACTGTTGTCGTATTGTTGAGATCGACCGACTACAGAACAGCATATTAGAAAGATGGATAGTCAACCTTGCCGGCCGAATTGAACACGCCTTGTGCCACGTTGCCCACAAGGGAACCAGCACCCTTAGCCACACCTTTGGCAAACTCTTGCGGATCAGCCTGGAGCAGCCAGCAGGTTAGATCTGAGTACAATCCATGATCCGAGAGTAAACAGACACACCTTGACAAGACCCTGGGCTGGCTCGTAGAAGAAGTCATACACTCCTGTGCCCAGATTGTTGACAAGCGACAGAGGCGAGCCTAGGAATTCAAAGGAGCCCAGAATCGTATAGACCTGGCTGAGCAACTGATTCTTGTAGTGTTCCTTTACAAGGCTGACAAACTCTTCGCGCGTTTTGAAGACGTTCTTGAGACCGAGCATGCTATTAGTTCAAGGAGAAAGGTGTTAAACGTTCGCCATTAGGTCAACAAAGGAAGCGAGCAATGAACTAAGTTATTGCGTACTTAAGTCGAATCTGCGCTCGGTCGATGTTGGTTAGGGCGCCACCAGAGAATGACAGAACCTTGTTCAATATGTCGTCCGATTGCACTCCCGGTACGGACGCAAATGACAAGACGATTGAAATAGGATTGAGGAAGAACAGGCCTAGCGGGTGCAAAGGGATGAGTCTTCGTAAACTGGAAAGCCAGGGCAACAAAGAGCATACCAATGTAAAGCATGCGCGCATCAACGGCTTGCTGAGTGGGATCGAATATGGACTTACTCTTCTGCATAGTTAATTAGTAAGCAATGACTGCGCAAATGACGTGTTGAAGGTACCTCGACCACAACACCCTTGCCACGGGAAGATCGCATCGACCGCCTAGATATCTTCTTTTCAAGTGAAAAGGCATCAGCTTGTAGAGCCTGAAGCTCCTCCTGCCAACATAATGGTTAGCGAATCTCGACTGGTGGGTGCCATTCCTGAATAGAACGTACAGCTTCGCTTTCAATGGATTCCACGTTTGCGTTAAGCACGGGTGACTTCATGACGACGTCGAGGAACTCCTTCACTCGCACAATGAATAGTCCGTCCACAGATACCTGATGTTCGTAGTGAGCGTTGTTTGACTTACAACAGCGACACGAGTGACTGTCATACCTCAATCTCCTGCATAGCAAACGTGATAGCATGGAAGTAGTCTACGTCGGTGGCAGTAGAGCGGTGCAAAGTGAATTGAAGGAAAGGAATCATCGCCTTATCCGCGACATCCGGCGTTTCCTGAGGATTGAGGTGCCCAATACATAGATGCTCAGTTCACGTCACATCCGTGCTGATTGATCAAAGTACCTTAAACACAGGATAGATGAGGATTGGGAACCTGGCCCCAAAGAGCTGGTTGTCGACCTAATGGGCGTCTATGTGAGTCTGTATGCAAGGTAGTTGCATTGCTTTATGACATACCTGGAAGCGCCCAACGTGGAGCTCAACTTGTTGATTAAGGTTCGTTGCCAGCATATCCAACTAAAGCATGAGGTTAGCTTTTGTCAAAATTGAGTTTGGGTAGAGGACATACGTGAACGTTGGACATGGAAAGGTACAACAATTCTTGCGGAGTGTCGTCAATGAGTGAAATACCCAATCTGAAGGCACAAGTGCAGGTGGTGAGCCTTCCAAAGAGTAAGGTTGAGAGAAGGGGATCAAACCCAGATAGGTCAAGGTGGAGCTCGAATAAGCTGACCTCGTTTTGCGCGAAGATCAACTGACTCGAGGCCTGACGCGCGAGCTCACTTTCTTTTTTGGATTTCTTTTGACGCTGAGGCTCGGTCTACGAAGGAAAAGATGAGATCATCAGAACAACGCGATTTAGCTTAAGAAGCGTCTTCTCGCAATTTACCTCGGCATACTCGTGAAGAACTGACTTATCGTCAACTACACGCAGGACCTTAGTGGGGCCTGCCATGGAGAGACATTATACGAAAGGTCTTTGAAGTAAACAGCTGAGAGGGCGTACCTGACGGAAGCACTCGGAAACGAATACTCCTAGAATTGCGATAAGGAGACTTGGGGATCTGCAGCTGAATGTACTCGCCTTGCGGGGTAAACTCATCCAGATTGAACTCATGAATCTTGTCCGTGCCCTCCACCTGCAAGATAAGCCTGATCAAGGAGGTAATTGAGTGATACGGCACACAACTTGGCTCAGTGGTAGCTCGATTGTACCTCTTCTCTGCAGCCGCGGGCTCATTCCAAGCGAAGGGAACAGAAGTATGTGGCAATACAATCTCGCTTTTATCCTCCATCCGCTCGCCTGATAAGAGTGAATCATTGAGATCGTCAGCATCCCATCACTAAGTAAAAGATATGTATCTTTACCTTTTTGGCTAATGATAAGGGTCTCATCAGCGCGATTGTCGATACGGTAAAGAGGGTAGGCATCACTCTCAGGCTTGAGGAACATGTACACGGTGGGAGACTCTAGCTTGCCTTCCACTCTCAGCACTATTTTCCCGCCACTGTGCAAGCAACCTCAGTTAGGACGATAGGAAACAACCGTAAGAAAGGCAAGGCGTGCCGAGTGCTCTTGATCTTGACGGAGAGCTGTCCGATTTCAAGAGGGAATCCTCCAGACCACTCTGACTTGGAATTGGCAAGGCTTACACAAACCTAGTGTGAAAAGATTGTGAGTGGCAGGTTCCCAGAATCAACATCAGTAATACGTACCAGTGGCGACTTCTCAGCTGCCCTATAGTCACTCCATATGAAGGGAAGCGATTCGCCCGGACGAATCGTGAATACATCTTTGGTATCTGCATACGTAACTCATTAGCGGCAGTAATTATAAAGTTCAGAGTCAAGCATGTACGTACTCACTTGGCTGATGGCCAACTCATCAGGGCATTGGTTCACAAAGATGTAATGGTGCGTGAACTCGACGCACTTCGACCGCCAGAACTTGTCGGGAGCAGGGTAGATCTTCAAACCCACCACGAAGCCCTTTGTAGGTTTGCCTTTCACTTCCTTATCTACAATAAACGTTTTGCCGGAGCTGTTCTGAGCCGCCAGTGAGATGCCCTTACTCCACCGTGAATTGGCAACCTGAGTCGCAGGCCGTTAGCGGTCTGCAAAGTACAGCTGTTGATAGATCAGATAGAATACCTTGATTTCAAGCTGTTTCTTCCGCTCTAATCCAGTGGTGAATGAGAATGGCAGCGGGTGTTCGGCCGCTTCCAGGTACTCCTTGGTAAACCAGCTCCTTGGCTCGCCAGCCAAGTTCCAAATGCTGTCATCGGCTGCAGCCTTCACCTGCCCTGGAGCTGGATCAGCGCTTCCCAAGCCAGCAGGCTGACGATAAAGCAAGCGAAGTCCAGTCTTGTTGATAAGCCAGAAGTCGGTGAAGAAGGAGATCTTCTTGGTGCCTACAGATTCAAGTCAGAGAGGAGGTATCTCTACATGGTACAATTCTAAGGACAGCAGGATCACGTACCGGTGTCTGTATTCTTGGCATGAACGTTTATCCGTAATGGTCGCTTGGCTTGATCTCGCATCTCTATACTATCTACAACGTCTACGTTGATCGTAACCGGTGAACTCCATTGGAAGCCCTCCGTACGGATGACCACTTCAAGGTCGCACTCGGGATCAAAGAGGTGAAGCGGAATTTCGCTGCCTTTTGCTATAGTGCCAGAGCCGATGCGTTGTCTCGTTCTGTCTCGGTATACGTTGACCTCATACTGGAAGCAATACTAAGTCAAGCTGCTGCATAACTTTAGATGTGTAGTAGGCTTTTACCTCAATAGCAACTGGGAGCAAATTCTCAAGCTGGAAGGGAGCGCATACTGCCACGCGATGCGGAATGCGATGTTGGACTTCTGGGTCGCTCTCCTCCTTGTCCACAACAACCTGGAAAGTGTAGAAGGGACCTAAACGGAAGAGGAGAAGATAATGATGAGTTTCACGAGCACAACAGGAATAGGAGTTAGTACCTCTCTTGGCATAAGGCTCATCATTAGCGCAAATCATTAAACCGGCATTCTTGGCGAGCTTTGAGCAAATCAGTTTCTGTTTCGTAAACTTGGGAATGCCAGTGATCGGCGCTGGTTCCTGCAATGGTAACATCAAGCATTACCTCCAAAGATTCCTCATAAAAGCATTTCTTTACGGTCATACCCGCGGGCTGTATGAAGGCTGGAAGCGGATAGCACCATGAGTCGCCAACTCCAACGGAAGGAACGCCGACCTGATGAAGCGTGAATTACTTCATAAGGGGAAACAGAACCGAAGCGGGAAGTCGCACTCTTTTGGCTCGATGCACATAGGAGCTACCGTGGAGTAGATCTTCACGTCGGCAGGCATGTCCACCATTACATTCTGAGGAAGAGTTAGAATGAGAGGGAGACAGTATCAATGCTATCATCATCGCATACCAATCGCCGGTCTGTCAAGTTGATGACTTGCACGTTGGAAGCGAACGTAAGCAGAGTGCTTCCCTCGCGAATAGTGATGGAATAGAGCAACTTGATTTGAGAGTGTCCCACTTCTATGGCATGCGTGCCAAGTCGATCGATAATGATGCCCTGAAACACCGCCACCGTTGTCACTCACGATTGACGAAGTGAATGCCGCCGGCGACTTAAAAGGTACCTCAATAGGTCGGTAATCGCCATGTATTTGAATGGACAGTGTCTTGTCGGTCCTTCGCCTTTCCTTGGTATCGAGTCTGCAAAGAATGTCAGCTTAAGCCAGCGAACTCACTAGAAACACCACGGCAGTACTGTACCTTCGTTGTTTGAGGTGAGGGAAACTGAGGGGTAACGCCTGTTCCTCGTCCGGCGGGAGTGCTATCATATTCTTGTTATCGGACAGCCAGTAGTACATCGACTATAACAAACACCTGTTAGCCTATTTGGCGAATAGGATGTAAAGAGATCGAATCCTTACCTGCCCTGTCTCGTTCTTAATGTAATACGGATGATATTCGATCGACTTGGCGTTCTCTTCAGCGAACGAGTCGTCCTTCCACACTTCAATGACATCCATCATGGTCTCAAGGAATGGCCGAGTAATGTTGAGCTCCATCTTTTGGCTTGCCCTGTTGGCAAATGTTTGTACATTTGGACATCTCTAGGATTGAACAGATCATCAAAGGAGCGTACCTGAATGTGACATTGTGTCCGGCTACGCGCGAGTAACGCAGCTCGAAGAAGAATTGCTCAAGCATCGGCTCCCAGACCTAAATCCATCACGATAAGCAACGCAATTAAGACATCGAACAAGAGAAAAGATTCACCTCAAAGCGGTAGTTGAAGTAGTTGGCCGCGACCATAGTGTTTACATGAGCAGTGAGCATGCCAGTCCAATCCTTGACGTCAATTTTGCTGTGAAAGAAGAGCGAATTAAACCACAA
>CDEZ01023415.1:2424-28572 GCA_000826365.1 Acanthamoeba royreba
AAGCCGTAAGTCAGGGGTACCTTGGTGGAGAGTGACGTGGCATCGGCGCTGCCACGTACGCGCTGCTGCTCGGCCCACACCTTCTGCCATTTGCCCTCGATGGCCTTCGGCTGGTATGTGGCCGTCTGCAAACAACCACGCCCATTCGTTTATTTTTATTACTTCATTATGCATTCATTTTCATTTATTTCATAACATTATTATAATAAAGCCCAGATATATTTTCTAAAAATAAAACGAACCCATTGGGGAGTGGTGTAGGCCCGCCGGAGGTTTGTGGTGGGCGGCACGTAGCGTCCAAGATGAGTAGACGACGAAGAGGAGGTGGTGTTCAGAAAATAAATGCTCCGTTGTTGAAGGGCGAGAGCGCGCGCACGACCCAAGGACCACGTCGACGGCGACCAGCCACCACAGCACGCCCCACCCGCTCTTCCCGCCTGTCCCCGCAACATCCTCCCGCGTTGTTATGGAATTTGAAATACGTTTTCGTTTCCCATTTTTTTTCGAATTTTCGAAATGCGTTTCGAGCACAATGCACCGAAGCTTCGGTGTTGAGCACAATGCAAGGCGATGCACTGGTACTCGACTGTGGTTCGGCCACAACCAAGGCTGGCTTCGCCTCCCAGCATGCCCCCTCCTGTGTGTTTCCCTCCTATGTGGAGACACCTCATGAGGGTACATCGCATGGACTGGCCTCTCCTCCAAAAAGTTACCGATCTTCATCTCTCCTACAGCAGGCGTTCATCGGCCGGTGGAGCATGGGATCGTGGTGGAGTGGGACGCAATGGAACAGGTGTGGAGCTACGCCATCAAGGAGTTAGGGGCGACCCGACCGGTAGAGCATGATCCAGTGCTCCTCGTGACGCGACCAGAGGGACCCAAGCTCGGCCGAGAACGCACAGCGCAGGTGATGTTCGAGACGTTGCAGGTGCCTGCTCTGGCCATTGCTGGAAATGCACAGCTGGCAATGCGAGCAGCAGCCGTGAAGACAGGCATCGTGCTGGATTCAGGCGAGGGCGTCACCCACGTCATGCCGGTGTATGAAGGACACTTGCTTTACCAGGGCGTGATAAGGATGGATGTCGCTGGATGGACTGTCACAGAACAGCTATTGCAGGCACTCTGTGCCTCGTGTCCTTCATCCTCCACAGCCACGAAGAAGATACGCGAACTTCTCACGAGCGATAATCGAGCTCTGGACTTGGATTCTCTCTTGCGAGCAAGCACGGCACATCAGCAACGAAATCTTGCGCAGGACCTAAAAGAGAAGCTCTCCTTTGTGCCCATTGACGAAGCTGAGTTTGAGATGCTGCAGAGGCCTACCGATCAGGAACCTGGGACAACTCAGCCCTATGCTCTGCCTGATGGCAATACAATCGAGGTGCTCAGAAATGAACGCTGGCGATACGCATGCCCTCACGCTCTCTTCTCATCGGCAATGGACGTCGAGGGCTTCGACGGCTTGCAATGGGCCTTGAACAACGCAGTCATGAAGTGCGAGATGGAGATACGCAGAGACCTCTGGGCAAACATCGTCCTCTGTGGCGGAAACACCATGATCAGCGGATTTGCACAGAGGATGAAGCGAGAATTAAACGGGGTCATTCCCCCGGGTTACCGCACGCGAATCGTGGCTCCTCCGGACAGGCAGTTCTCTGCATGGCGTGGCGGTGCATTGTTGGCCCGCGAGACCGGTGGCCAAGGAGAGCAATGGGTCACCAAGCAGGAATACGAAGAGAGAGGTAGTACCCTTCTCTGTGTCTGCTGCCACTTGGCTGATTGATTAACTTGCTCTCTTTCGATGGCGCTGTGGTAGGACTACAAATTGTTCATCAAAAGTACATTTCCTAGTGAGGCGGTAGTGCCTTATTCGCTCACATCTTTCCTCTTCTCTTTCCTTTCCTTGTGATTTTTGCTGCTGCTTCGGTGCCTCCTTTCCTCCTTTCTCTTTTCTTTCTTCTCCTTCTTGCGTCGTCGCTCCTCTTGTTTCTGCTCTTTGGCGCGCTCCACCTGTTCCAAGAAGTCTCGCTTTCCCTTGCCTGTCATTAGGATACTAAATTCCTGATAGAGTGAAGTATTCTCAGTTACGGCACAAGAGTGACACCGTGCGGCACAGTTCAGTTAGTCTACCTCGAAGGAAATAAGGCCATCCTTGTCCAAGTCGGCGCTGTTCATCATCTCTTTAATCTCTTCTTCTGCAAGCCTCTCGCCCATACCACTCATCACCTAATTGTAGATAAAGAGGCTAAGCATCACGGATACCCAAATTGGTGAGTACAGTAGACAAGGTCGCACCTGAGCAAGTTCGTCGGCGTCGATGAATCCGTCCTTATTCTTGTCAAAAACATCAAACACGCCCCGAAGATGTTGCACACCTCCATCGACGCTCTTGTTACGGATGCTCCACTGCAGGAATTCCTCCAGCTCGACCGTTCCATTGCCATCGATATCCTAACATGTTACGGTGATGAGCAGACGTGCGGCGATCAGCTGACAACGGGGCGTACCAGCTCCGCGATCATGTTCTGGAGCGTGGACGCGTCAGGCGGGGTGCCATCGTTCATCGTTGTCAACACTGCGGACAGCTCTGAGTACTCAGAGCCATCGTTAGTTAGGCACTGGCATTCCACCCACAAATAAAACTAAATATATTTCTTTTGGCACCCGGTGACCTTGAGAGGACTAATAAATAATTAAAATGGTTCAAATAAAATCCCAAGCATAAATCAATAGAATTAGAAATATTTGATCATTATGGTGTTGGGGGTGTCTTCACATACCCTGGTCCGAGATGCGACCGTCGCCGTTCAGGTCAAAGACGGCAAAGGCCTCCTTCATGGCGGTCAGGCTTTCCTCGTCCACGAACTTCTCCATGTGTTTTTGGGAAGTATGTGTTGAACTGGCCTTTGTTCTTCCCTTTCCCGAGATACCTCTTTACGTTGGTTGTGTCTGTACAATAAATAAATAAAAAAATAAAAATTGTGGTGTTGTTTGGGTGCTACACGGAAATTTCATTATTTCGTAAATGTTTGGGAAATCAGGTTGGATTTAATGAAATTGGTGTGTCCCAATACTTGCAGGTAATTGTACAATTAAGCCAACTTGCCCTGCTATCTACGAAGCCTCGAAGATAGGCGCAGATGAGGATGAGGATGCGGGAGACGGGCCAGTTTTTGTTGTTGGCCTCCGATAGCGATGGTTGAGCGAGCCGAAGAGCAGGTGGCTATCATAGATGTCCTTCGATACGAATCGTCGCCCACACTCGGCACACACCCACCCGTCCGAACCTGTCTTGGCTTGACTTCTTGGCCCTGCTGCGTTTCCCTCTCCCTTTTCGCGCTCTGTACGATCATGCTGCCTGAATGTTGGCGGAGGCCTCGTCGCCTTCGGCTTGGCATCGGCACTCTTGGTATCTGCATACTCGAAAGGGAATGCACGAGAGGTGCGCGCTCGCTTGGGAGCTTCCTCTTCTCTTCGTGGTGGTCCCTCTTGATCTCGCTGATGACCGTTTTCGCTCCGCTCCGCCTTCCGTTTCCGGTCATGACCGAACGCATTGTGCTGATGACCATAGTGATCATGATGATGCTTGCCCTGATCCTGATTGTCCTGTTGACCACTCGGCTGATGGTGCCCGCGTTCTCGTGCCCTACGTCGGGCACTGTGCTTGGCCTCGGCATAGGCCCGGGCAAAGTCACTGGTACGAGCCGATGATCGAGCCCACGAAGCCGATTCCGACGCACGCGACGAAGTGAAGGACGAAGAAGACGATGATGATGAGCGCTGTCGGATGGACGCAAGGTGATCGGCCTGTGCCTGCGGATCAAGAAGACATTCCAGCGCATCGCTGAGCGCGCGGAAGGCCTGCGGCGCGTCAGGATGAAGGCACTTGTCCGGGTGCACGTGTCGTGCACGCTCGCGGTAGCGCCGACGCACCAGCCGCGCGTCTTCGGTGTACTCCACGGGCAGTTCCAGCCGCTCGTAGTGCGACTTGGCCTGCAGCACCGCCGCCACCTCCTCCCCCATCTTCACCATCCGATGGAACTTCAATTGTTTATGGATTGGCGCCAGCGAAAGATCAAACGAAATAAATAAATAAATAAATTTTGTGGCAATTTTTAAAAATAAGTTGCTGAGAATAAGTTCTAGAGGAAAATATAAACAAAAGATAAAAGTTCTTTGATTTTCCATTGGAAAGAAAATGCTGGGAAAAAGAAGAGAAAAATTATGGAGAAAGAACATATGATGATAACTCAGGCATCATGAAACACCTGGCGAGGAGGATTGGTTCTTTCTTTGGGGACTGGGAGGGACTATGCCTGGTTCCCGATGAAGATGTTGATGATGGCAGTGATGGACTCGTTGATTGAAGAGAAGCACCGACCAGGAAAGGAATAAAGAAGAACACGCGTAAGGCAATGTGCATTCATTCGTCCACCTCTGATGCCCGCGGTGCTGTGGGAGGAAGAACAACACAGCAAACAGCAACACCATCTAGACCCAGAGCTGGTGATGTATTCCTTCTTCTTTTCGTACGTCTCCTACACCATGAACCGAGTCTTCTTGGGCTCCCAGCGGACCAGCCTGAGACCTTCCCGGAACTGCTTCGCTGCCGTCTTGTTCGCTGTTTGCATGTATTTCTAATAAAACACAAAAATAGAACTCACTCGTTAAATATTTAATAAAAATAAGATAAAATTAATTTGTTTACTTTGTGAAATTAATTGTTAATTGTTACGGGAACTTAAAATCGGAAAAAAGAATGGTGGCCAACCTCTTGCTTTTGGCAGTTGAGGAGGTCAACGCGTTCGCTAAAGCAGGCGCCGGGCTCTTGCATGCCGTCGATGCCGAGGGCGGCGTAGCAGTCGAGGAGCTGGGTGAGGAATCCCACGCACATCCCCTCCCCCGCGGGCGGCAGGAGCGGCCGTTTCTGGAAACGCCGCGGCACGCCTCCACCCTGCGGCGGTGCCGAACCGAGCACGGGTCGAGGCGGAAGACCCATGAACAACCTCCGAGATGGCCCCTTGGAGGACATGTTTTCGATTTGATTTTTTACAATAATATTTCACTCTCTCGTAAATCGTTTCGAAATGAAACAATGCAAACAATGCACTCCTTTTCCTGGCGATTTCCGGCTGCAGACAGAAAAACCAAATCTCTGATCGGCAACAAAATTGTTGTTTTGCCATCTCCCAGCGTAGCAGCAGATAGAACGGCCACGATGAATTCGATTCAGCAGCAATTGCTTGCGCTGGCCAACACGCCTGCTGACCAACTGAGTACGTTCTCCGAGCAAATTTTCGATACATCTTTACTTTTATTTTTCATTCATCAACCCCCACCCTTTTTTTCATAAAATTCATTGGTTTTTTCTTCTCCGAATTGCACACAGGCATGGGTCAGCCCAGTCACAATCCCTACAACCTCCACTCGGCGCATCATGCTGAGCGTCCGCGAGGTCCCGACCACTCGGGCGAGCCGCCCCAGAAGCGGAGCCGCTGGAACGCACCCGGCACCAAGGCCTTCATCCCAGGCGTACCGCACCTCATCCCGCGCGGTATTGATTACGAGTGCATGGAGGCACTGCTCAGTACGTTCCCCTTCCTTCCTCTCTGCCTTGGGTACTCAGTGTCACTGACCTCTCGCTCTTCCCTACAACAGTCCGTGTGCGCATCGAAGAACTGACGCACACCATCAACACTGGTCAGCTGGGGCTGGACGACCCCACCATCCGGCGCTCGCCCTCTCCGCCGCCCAAGTACGACTCGCAGGGTAAGCGTACCAATACGCGAGAGCAGCGCACCAGGGAGAAGTTGACGCTGGAGCGCCAGAACCTTATCCAGATTGCTACGCGTCTCAATCCCATGTTCAAGGTAAGTGCCTTTCTTCTTTTGATCGTGCTTGAACGTGCGTAAACAACTAACCGATGTCGCGCAGCCTCCCTCCGATTACAAACCTGTCAACATAAAGAAGACCAGGAAGATTCGCATCCCCATCGATAAGTATCCCGACTATAACTTTATTGGTATGTAACCTCTCCTTCCAAACTATCCTTGAATCAAGCTCACCTTACCTATCGTCGTATGTCCCACAGGCTTGATCATCGGCCCGCGTGGCGACACGCACAAACAACTTGAAAAGAAGAGCGGAGCTAAAATTTCCATTCGTGGCAAGGGCTCCCAGAAAGACGGCCAAGTGGGCAAAAAGTTCACTGGCGACGAAGAGGAGGATCTTCACGTGCTTATTACAGGTGATACGGACAAGTCAGTTGACATAGTACGTTGTCCTCTGCGACTTAATGATTATAGCACTATCTAACCTTTTTTTTCCCTCTCCAAGGCTGCCGACCTGGTGGAGAAACTGCTCGTTCCAATCGCCGATGAGCTTAATGAACACAAGCAACTGCAGCTGCGCAGCTTGGCAGCTTACAACGGCACTCTGCGTGACGAAAACTACGGTCGTGGTGGCCGCCGTTTCGGTGATGATAATGAGGGAACTGGCATTGTTTGCGGCTTCTGCGGTGAACCATCCCATCCGACTTCTGACTGTCCCATGCGCAGTACGTCTACTTCTCCCCTCCGTTTCAATAATATGGATGTACTCACATAAATGCTTTCCAGATCAACCTGGCGCAAAGAGCAAGATGGATAGAGAGTATGAATCCTTCCTCAGCGAGATCGGAGGCGGTGAGGGCGCTTTTGATTTCCTCACTGCCGGCGGAGGAGGCGGCGCTAAGTCCTCGGCCGACGACGAATACGCTAACTTCATGGCGTCAATTGGAGAAGGTACGCCACCGCTCATCCGTCTGTATGTTTCGTGTTGATTGAAGACTTATATTCCCTTTCTGAACAGCTCCGATGTCGCCATCTGCTGGTGCTGCAGCGCCCGCGCCGTGGGCCAAGCCACGCGCCGCTGGCGGCATTGGTGGCGGGTCTGGCCGAGACAGTATGCCCTCTTCAACAGGACACTACGGTCCCACACGTGGTGGACCCAGTGGCGGTCCCGGGGATGCTGGCCGGGGCTACCCTCCTGCCGGTCCTCCTGGTGCACCCTATAGCGCTCCTCCCGGAGCTGCTCCTTACGGAGCTCCTGGCGGCTATGGAGCTCCTGGCGCTGTCCCGTACGGTGCTCCTGCACCTTACGGCATGTCCCCCTACGGTCCCCCGGGTATGCCAGGTACGATGACCTTGAGTAACGTTGTGTTTCACCGCATGAGAATTAATTGTCTAACGATGGTCTCGCTTCCTTTTAGGTCAGTATGGACCTCCAGGCATGGCGCCGATGGGTGGCTATGGAGCTCCTGTGGCTGGACCTCCCGGTTCTGGAGATGCTGCTCCGCCCCCGTGGAAGTAGGGACTCGGCGCGCACGTTTTATGGTATCCAGTCACCCTCGCATAAGCCCTCACCACATCACCACGATTGATGGAAAGAGATGGATGGAGATGAGGAGAGAAGGACAATCCCGAATTCCAACACCACAACGCACTAACGACTAACCACGACTAACTTGTCCACGACTAACAATTAACCAACTAACGACGGCTCGCACCGTTTCTCGGTCATTGGCGCATGCTAAACATCAACATATTCTTACCCTCTTACAACTAAAGCGGCAGCTCGCGGTTGGTTGGCAGCGACGACCATGTTTACGTCGTCGCCGATCTTTTTCTTCCTTACCTAACTCCCCAATTCCCTCGTTGTTCAGCTGAACAGACGGCCTTGTGTGGTGGTGCTGCCTAGTTGTACTAATAATCTCCTCGTTCTTATTGTCATGTCGTGCTCTCTTCTCTTTCCATAACGCCGTGTGCTGGTGTTGGTGCCCTTCCTCTTCGCAGCTCGCAGCGACCAGGCACCTCGTCGTGCTCACGTTTCTTGGTGCATCCGGTGGCGTGGAGCATCAGACAAGACGCAAATCTCCTTTGTTTTGTTTAAAGAGTTAACATGTTTTATTTGATTTATCGTCTTGCCATCCACCATCGTTCACCTTGCTAGAAGTCTTATGACAGCAATGCGGACACACTCCCATCAGGGAGCGAGCCCGCTCTCAGTGAGATACCGAAGTAGGATGTTCCTCACGCCATCTACGGCAATTAGTCAACCGTTACGGCCTTGGCGAGGTTACGGGGTCTGTCTGGGTTCACGCCGCGCATCACCGACATCTCGTACGCAAGCAACTGTTTGCCATGGTTTGATTTGAGCAGCGCAGAGCAGAGGCAGTTCAATGGAAGGCATATACCTGGAAGGGAAGAACAGCCAGAACGTTGGTCATCGGACCGTTGCTGGGGATTCTGACGATGTCAAAGTCCACTCCTGCAACCCGACTCAAGTGTTAATTGACTCCAAGCAACGCAAAGATTAGTGCAAGCGCCTACCCTTGCTAGCCTCGATTTCGTGGTCGAAGAGTTGAGGGTTGTTGGTAATGACAATGGTATACGCGCCTCGAGCACGCACTTCCTCAACAACAGTCTTCATCTTGGGCGCATGCTTGTCATTCAGTACAACCAGGATAATTGGTGTGCCTGTAGCGGTTGTTGACATCGTGAGAGAAAGCCCTTGCAGAGGTGAAGTCTAATTGTACGTACCCTTTTCAATCAAGGCATAGGGTCCATGCTTGAGAGCACCACCCGGATATCCCTCGGCGTGAATGTAGCTTATCTCTTTGACCTTTAGTGAACCCTCAAGTGCAATAGGATACGCGCCACCTAAAACTGCATTAGAACTGCTGCACCGAACATCTGGATTGATAAATTGCTTACCCTTGCCCAGTATGAAAATATGCTCCACCGGCTGACCACCAGGACCCATTGTGAGCAGATTCTTAGCTATCTTCTTGCAGTGTTCACGAATTCCCTGAAGTGTCATGCCAACATTCGTGGGTAGGCGATGCAAAGCCTCGATCATCACTGCGAAGGTAGGCCGGCGTATTTAGTGACGAACCAGCAAGCGTCATGCAGCGTATTGAGCAACTAACCTTTCCTCTTTTGTTTATCCTGCGGAGCATTGACCTGAGAGAACCAAATAGCTACAAGTGCCAGCACGGTGGCCTGACATGTGAAAGCCTTAGTAGAAGCCACTGCATGCTCTCTGCCCGCGTTGAGGTACACTCCGCATGCCGAATGACGAGCAATTTGAGAACCAACCTGAATTGCGAGTATGAGTACAGCAGACGATAATCATGTTACATGGATAAGAAAAGGCAAGTACCGCGTTAACCACAGAGAAACAGGGAATATCCCTCTGCTGAGCCAGGGTCATCGCAGTGTACACGTCCTTAGTTTCGCCACTTTGAGAAATGACTAACAGGCCTCCCTTCTCGGAGGGCATATCCTCTTCTGTGAGCTCGGCCGCATCAATTACTACGGCGCGAAAGAATTAGATAACGAGCCACGCAGCACAAGTGACAAAAACTCGCACCCTGTACAGTCTTGAAGGAATTGAGGTGTCGCATATACTGAGCGCCAGCGATACCGGCGTAATAAGATGTGCCGCATGCGGCAATAACGAGATGGTGAATTTGGCTGAGAATGCCCCTGTTTGCTGATGGAGAAGAGTAAGTACTCTAGTGCCACAATGCCATGCCAGTGGGGATGACGTGGATATGTACCATCAAGACCACCAAGGACAGTGCTGGACTCGTCGAGGAAACGACCACCGTAGTTGAGCGCTCTGCTGATGGCAGCCGGTTGCTCCATAATCTCTGCAATCCACATCGTAAGGAATAGCCGCACAAAACGTGGTTTTTGTCTCTAGGTCTTGTACCCTTGATCGTCCAGTGTGGCCAGGGCGCTGGGGAGAGCTGTATCTGCTCCTGTGGTGCATGCTCAATTCTCGAACGATCCAATGAATGACCTGGCACAGAGATTACTACATGTGATCAAGAGAAAGCAACGAGGCCGTAGCCCAACGCACCTTTGGCCGTAAGTACGGCAACTTCTCTATCTTCTAGATCGATGAACTCTTTCGTGTATCGCGAGAAGGCCGCTGACTCAGACGCAATAAACATCCTACCTTCACCTATTCCCACGAGAAGCGGTGAACCATTCTTGACGGCGATGAGTTGATCAGGGTGCTGCTTGTCCTAAGTAATAATTAATGTTGCGAGTTAGTAACAGATTCTGATGAAGAAGAGGAAATGGTAGGTACCAGGATGGCAAGGCCCCATGTGCCTTCAAGTCGATCCTGGGTTTTCTTGACCGCTTCGATAAGAGGCAAGCCCTCCTTCACGTAGACGCCGATCTGTACAACAGAGGCGCAGCTCAGTCACTGAGCGAACAAGGAAGCATATAGAAGAGGTGCAGGCGAGGTACCAGCTGAGCGATGACTTCAGTATCTGTTTCGGAGCGGAAGTGAATGCCGTGCTTGGCCTGCAGTTCCTTCTTGAGCTCCGCAGAGTTTTCAATAACACCATTGTGCACGACAGCAATCCGGCCGTCCTGATCCAAGTGAGGATGGGCGTTCTCATCTGTACGACCACCGTGTGTGGCCCAACGGGTGTGCGCGATGCCAGTGACGTGAGCGTCGTGATTGCCGAGATGTTGTTCCAACAGCAGAATGGCATTGTTGGTCTTGCCCGCACTCGCGAACTTGGTTGTCACAAGTGCGTGGGTCACCGGGTCGATGGTGGCAATGCCTGCTGAGTCGTACCCGCGCGACTCCAGGACCTTGAGACCCTCGATAAGGACCGGCGCCGCGGGCTCCTGACCGACAAACGCAATGATACCGCACACGTCGTTGTGGTTCAACTGCGCGTCGACGCCCTCCGTGTTTGTACGCAGGTGCTTCTCCAGCACTCCCAACCGTCTCGCCACCGCTGTCGCTGACATCTCTCCTGATCTGAGCATACCCACGAAGCAAACAACAACAACAACAACAAAGAAAGAGTTACCAAAGGTGTCGAAAGGGAATGACCATGTAGCACGCAAGATCAAATCATAATCATATGAGTTGATGATGACTTGATGAAATGACAACACGGCAGGTGGTGCCATGGTTCCCACACACCGCCACTGGGCCTACACGCAACAAAACCCTTCCCTGGACGACGCACCTACGCAGAACAACCGGCGTGTGGCTCTCGTGCGGGGTAGTCCTCTCAACTGTGTAGAGGGAACAAATCTCCAAGAGGTATACTACTATCTGCCCTCTTGTGGTTCGAGTAGAGTGGAGGGTGGTGTCGGTGTAGAGTGGTGTTGCTTGTGGTGGTGGTGAGTAGGGTGCGCCGCTGACGTGGTGTTGTCTCTACTCGGACCAGGGACCTGGTTCCGTTACCAACGTAAGCTGCGGAACTTCGCGCAAATCCCAAGCACTTGGGCACACACATAAACTGCAGCATTCCTTACATTTCATGAATTACACGATAAAATGTGTGGCAGCTGCACTCACCCCAGCATGTAGATTCGCGAGGCGATGTCGTTAACCAGCCACTCTACTCCCTCGGCGAGCCCTTCGCCGGTCACAGCAGAGCAGCTTTGCACGTGCCAGTGCCTGTCTCATACCACAACAATTAGGAAGGGAACGACTTGAGGCGCGAGTGGGAGAGACCTGTTCTTTATGTTGGGCAAGCCCAGGATTTCGCTGATGTCTTCTTGTGAGAGAGCTCCCTTGATATCCTGCTTATTTGCGTACACCAACAAGGATGCTCCAGACAGTTTCTGCGTAACAGTGTGTGAATAGACTGTCATTTACCTATCATGATCAGGAGTTGGGTGGCCAGTACCTCCTCAAGTAAGAGCTGCTCCAGCTCCAGCCGACAGTCCTCCAGTCGTCGCTTGTCCGCCGAATCGACAACCCAGATAATTCCATCGGTCTGTGTGCAAACACAACACAATTGAATTGGACATGCTGTACGTGTTGTTGTCATCATGTTTCCATAGCGCGCACCTGTTCGAAATAGTTACGCCAGTACGATCGCAGAGACTTCTGTCCTCCTATGTCCCACACGCTGAGCTGGTACCTGTGACAACGCGTGGGGCAGCTCTCAGACCGAATCAAAACAACACGAGCGCATCTGGAAAGTACCCTTTGTACTCAAGCGTCTTAATGCTAAAACCGAGGGTTGGGCTGATCTCATTGATGTCCTCTCCATTGAATTTCTTCACGCATGTAGTCTTGCCCGCGTTGTCCAGCCCTCTGCACGTAAAAATAGAGTTCTGAGTGCATATATTTTGGTGCAATAGATGGGAAGATGGCCAAAACAGATTGTACAATATCAAGATTCGCATCTCCTTCTCTTTCATCTTTAACTTTCGGAGGATACTCAATAGTACCATGGTGACGATGATTTAAAAACAATTATGCGGATGTGTGTTGGTTTTTTTTTACGCGCACGGTTTTGGCGCGAACTACACTGAAATATATTTTCTCCATCTTTTTCTTCCTTTCTTCACCCTCTTGTGTGTGGCGGCCTAGAAAGAAACAGGTACACCGCCCTCTTTAATCTTCAACCATCTTAAAGATTACTCTTTTCTGGCGCCATTTTAGTGTGCGCTACACAGCCACCTTTTCGATTAGGGGTGGCCACATGTTAAAAAGTGGTGTCCACACTCGTTAAAATGCAGGACCCGTAATGGAGCGGAGTCATCAACCACATGCAGTCCCTTCCGATGGGAACCACCCACAGGCCTTCCCCACGGCCCTGCCGGAGATCGGCCTGATGGGTTCCTCCATCGCCGATGACGACTCGATGCAGACTCACGAGCCACAGCCCAAGCGGCCTCGGCTGGCACATGAGCTGCCGCACGGAGACGCGAGCTCTTTCGTGCAGGAGGGCTGTACGCGACTGAGCAACTCTGAGGCGGCCCTCGACGGAGGTGACGTGGCCAACGGTGGGTATGAGCCGCCGGGCGGCCCCAACGGATCGGGCACGGTGGAGGACCAGGAGGACGCAGATGAGGAAGAGGGCGGACGAGCAACGAGGCAGCACGACGTCGCGCAATTCAAGGAGCGGCTGGCCGAGCTGGAGGCCTTCAAGAACAAGTACGGACATTGCCGGGTACCTCAAGTGTGGCGTGACAACAAGCGTCTGGGTCAGTGGGTGGCTACCATGCGCAACTTGCGCAAGGCCGACAAGCTACCGCAGGAGTTTGTGCAGCAGCTGGACACTCTCGGATTTGTATGGTGCTGCCGGACCGTTACACCCGCTCCCGGAGGTGAGAAACGCAAGATGGTCCCCTGGAACGAACGCTTCGAAGAGCTCAAGGTACCCCATAGTTTAGATCAGGCCTGAGCGTTGCCTCACATTACATTGATGCTATTGACGCAGGCGTTCAAAGAACAGTACGGACACTGCAATGTGCCACACAAATGGACTGAAAATGTGAAGCTGTCGAACTGGATCTACTGCCAACGATCTTTCCATCGACACGGCAAGCTTAGTGCGGATAAAATAGCGCGTCTCGAGAGCATAGGGTTTGAGTGGAGCAAGCAGGATCCCGTCGAAACGAACGCCACTGTAATCGTGAAGAAGCGCAAGAGCTTTCCTTCGGAGGGAACGCAGCCCCTTGACAATCAGCTAGGCGTTACGTCACCACTGCCTGACCCTCACCAGCGAGTAGAGCTTCTTCACCCCGCAATCGCGCACGGATCTACGGTGGCAACCGATCTAAGTGACCGGCTGGTGCTCGATAGCTCTGAGACTATGGCTGCAGCTCCGCCTCAAGGCGCAGCAGGCAATCTCAACGAAGGAACGATGTTGCACGAAGAAGAGAGCGAGGAGATCGTGTTTCAGCCTTCGTCAGTGAAAGAGCGTAAGTCATGGCATGAACGATACCAGGAACTGGTGGCGTTCAAGCAGGCGCATGGCCACTGCACAGTGCCGTGGAAGTGGAAGGAAAACTTGCCACTCTTCTACTGGGTGCGAAGGATGAAGGACAAAAAACGGGCCGGAGCGATTAGCGCCGAGAAGATCGCACTGTTGGACGAGCTAGGATTTGAGTGGGTCAAGGGACAAAACAAGGAAAAGGAGCGACGCCGACAGCAACAACTTTTGATGGAGCAGAAACAAAAGGAACTCGAACAAGAACGAGAGCGTGAAGGCCTGCAGGCGGCCATGTCCGCCGATGCTGCGTCCGCTACGTCAACTGATCTTGTTCAAGCCGTTAGTGAGCCAGTACTGGCAACCTTCTTTTATTGCGTGTACATCATCCTACGATGTAACTGATAAGCTTGCTTTTACCTAGGGTATGATGTCGCCGTATCACGTCTACACATTTCCTAGCTATAGCTCCGTACCAGGCCCAACAGGCGCATTGGTAAACACGGCGTACTACTCTATCTACACAAAACTCCCGAACATGCAGACATCGCCCACTACATCCACTAGTACAGGGTACTAAGCTAAGCTTTGTTTCTTTCCGCCACGCCATTGAGACCGACCTACCCGTTTTCTGTTCATCCAGGTATACATACGATCCCGCAAGCCTGTCTAGCGTCAGTGCAGCGGGAGTGGAGCTTGCAATGGAATCTAGCGGTCAACATGCTCTTTATGCTCACTCGCATAGTGACCTGGGCGCTGCTTTGCACTTCATGGTTCGTCCCCAGATTTGGTCATTGCGTTTCTTTATTGCAGCTCACGAGCATATGCCAATATCCAGAGTCATGAACCAGAAATGAAAGGTGACAGAGGCGTAGACATTGAAGGCATGGAACATCATGAAGAGGCTATTCATCGTCACCACGAGCATGAAGAGATTCAGGATCAGATGCACGCTATGCATCATCATACCGTGAGTGACAATCACGCGGTTCATCAGCACATGGTAGAAGAAGCCATGCAAGCCGCCCAGCATCTCGGAGTACGAGCAACATTTTGTGATGAAGAAGTTGGTGTTCTTACTCTGCAATCCAGATACCGGAAATGGACTATCCCCCACCGCACCAGGTATTGGATGCCGTTCAGCATGCGACGGAGCCTGAACATGTCCTTCATCAGGACGATCATCAAAGCCACCAACAAGAGTTAGTGGACATCTCACAGCCTACCGAGAATGCAGGACAGAGTGGTGGCGAGGAGGGCTTGGGCTACGCGCACGTCCCTTCTGAACCCTGAAAAAGAGAAGAAAAGCATGCATACTTTGCGTACTCTCCCTCAAAATTCGTTACGGACCAATGGGTGTGGAGCAGACGTGTAGTCAAAGGAGGTCAACTTTGATTTTGTTTTGGTTTTGGAGTGAGCGAGGCAACGTTAGGGCCAAATTTTCCTTTTCATTTATTGTTAGATTTGTACTGAATTATAAAATCGTAGAGAGATGGTGCGTGATCACATTGGAACATGAAGGCCCCTTGATTTCCATGTTAATGTTAATTTTGCCATTTGGTGTGTGGGGTGCGGCGCATGCAGTCGACAGCACGGTTTGAGAGGTCCTACAGGCTGAAGGAAATCGGCTCACTGCAGTACCTGCGCCACGCCTCCCAGCTCCTCGCCACTGTCTTTGCCAATGGCAAGCTCCTCGGCCTCGCCTCCACTGGTACTGCAGACACCCCTCATCCGCCCTTTTGGGCCTCACAACAAATTTGTTGCTCTACTCGAAAATTGACGCTGTGCCTTGTGCGTAGGCATCATCGTGCCATACCTGCACGTGACGCAGGCACCCTTCTCGACGGTACACGGCGCTTACGAATCGCTCGAGTACACCATCGCTCGTGGCCTCTTCCCGCTTCTCGTGTTGGGCGTAATCTACCTCACGGCCGTCACTGTTGGTCGCCTCTTCTGCGGCTGGGCGTGTCCCTTTGGTCTCGTCCAGGTAAACTCCCCTCCATTGCGAGAGGCTCACTCAGGAAGGAGAAAATTGAGACTTTTGTTCTCACATTTTCACGGGAGGAAAATCTCTCCCGCTCATGATCAAGATTTGTCTCACTGGAATCGTCAAATCGACTGACAGGATGTGCTGAGCTACCTGCCAGTCAAGAAGGAGAAGCTTGCCCCTGCCACTGCTGCTCAGCTCAAGGACCTCAAGTATGCTGTGCTCGGTTTCTCTATCATCTCCGTCCTTCTCGTCGCCTGGCGCCGCTCCTCCGCCACGGGCCATGAGGACCCCATGGGCGTACGCTCTGCTCTGCACCAAGTGCAAATGGCTCTTCGTTCGGCCGCTCATTCTCAGTTGCTGCGTTCACAAACAGGTCTTCTCGGATTCGCCTTTCTCTGTCATCTCGCCCGCCGGCACTCTCTTCGCCTACCTGCCCTGGATGGTGATGTGGAACTCGAATGTGCTCGCCACCGCGGGTAGGCCTGGTCTTTGTGTTACATGCTTAGTACTATCAACGAACGCTCCCTCCTCCTTTAGGTCTCATTGGCTGGATCAAGCTTGCCTTCTTCGTTGCCGTGTTCGTTCCTTCTCTCTACATTCCTCGCTTCTTCTGTCGCTACCTTTGCCCTATGGGAACTTTGCTTGAGCCCCTCAGCAGCTACAAGGTGCATGCCTTATCAATTGATCTTTATTTTTGTAACCCACTGGTCCACTCACACTGCTTCGTGCACTGCAGATCCTGCGTATTTCCCATTCCAAGGCTTCCAACCAGGAGGTCAACAAACTGCTCAGCGACGTATGCCCCATGGGCGTGCAGCTCGACAAGGAGGAGTACATCAGCGACCACCCTAGCTGCATTCACTGCGGCAAGTGCGTCGCCGAGGCACCCACCGCCATCTCCCAGGTTCTTTTCGAAAACTGAACACAATCAAGCGACGCACTTGCATAGTTCGCGTGCGGGAGAGAAAACATGGTATGGTGTGTATCGGGTACAAAGGCCTGTGCAGGAAATGAACAATAACCTGTTCTCGCTTTTAATCTCGCTATCATGGAGGCGACGCTGGGGAGCGAAGCATACGCAGGATGTCATCAAGACTTTCTGTCTCAGTGTAGCTCGCTTCCGAGGGTGTTTGCGCTGGTGACTTCTCGATTGTAACGTAGTCGCTGTCAAGCCCTTCCTGTTGCTCTTCAGCTGGGGGTCGTGGCGCTTTGTGACCAGCCGCCTCCTGCTCCTGTGGCCGCTGATGGTCGGTGCGATGACGGTGAAACACTGACAACGCTGGGCCTCCGCCCGGTTCCTGTGCTGTGGCAAGTGTAGCGGCGAGCTGGACGTGTAAGAAGGCATTCGCTTGGGGGTCCCTAATCAGTTGAGTCAAGCTGAGCCCGCGAGCACTGGCAGATGGCACGGCCTTCTCCTCAAGTGTGTGGTCGAGGAGGCCAATGTGCCACATCGGCTGCTCGGTCATCAGAACTAACGTTTACCCTCAACCACCACCATCTAAGCAGCACTAACGAACCTTCGAGCCGGCGAAGAGGTTTTGATGCAGAAATTGCGCTCGAAACACTTCCCCGTTCTTCCGCTTCCAGTTCAGCTGTGTTGGAAATACCTTGCCCACACCGGAAGGCGGGCTGAAGAACAGCTGACCAACGAAAGTGACCATCGTATCCATATCAGTAAGCGCAATGTCCGTCACGGGACGTCCCAACAAATCTTCCTGCGAGGAAGAGAAGGGTAAGCGCCTGATGCTTCTCAGCGCTGAAGCAACTTACCCCGCTATAGCCAAGAATGGCTTTCAAGGTTTGTGATACATAGACGAGTACTGGGGTACCCATCTCCTCTAGAATAAGTGTATTGGCCAGCCGCAGAATGTAAAATGGTTGTCTGATGAGTTATATAAGGTACGTGTCAGCGCCGTTAGGGTGTACAATTAGTACTGACCTCAAGTCATGTGCTATGACGGCATTGATTGGGTAGTCGCACAGAAAGGGAAGACTTGCCAGGAACTCAGTGGCCGTAGCGCCTGGGTTGGTGTGTTGGAGGTAGGTTGCGGCTGATGCTTGCCATGAGTTGCGCATGAGTTCGGATACCTCCGGGAACCTGCCATTTGAGGGCAGCGTCTGTGTGAAGGCGTAGGAAGTATTGGCCGAAGAAAGAGGCAACACATTGGAGGGCTTTGTGGATGAAGAGAGTTTCTCGCAGAGAGACATCATCGTTTGCAGCTTTGTCTCGCTGTCTTGGCGCGCACGCTCGCTCTCCTTGCGGTAGTCCTTAAATTCCTTGCGTAGGTTTTGATTCTCGTGCTTCAGTTGTTGCACTTCTTCAATCAGAGTGTAGATGAGCGTCTTCAGCATAGCAACATCCGAGCGGAGGTCGCTGGGATCTGGGCCTTCATTTGAACCTCCGCGACCCTGATGAGGAGGACGCAGTCAAAAAGCAGCAGTGGAACGCCTCGAGCAGGCTGTACCGACGGTGCCCGAGGCATCAGTGGCACTGTGGAATGGTAAGCAGCATTCTCTCTTGTGGTGAAGGTGGTGCTTAACGACGAGAGAAAGTCTTCAGGTAGATCCGGTGAGGAGCATGTATGTAGGATTAGATCAGCCACCCATCATGCCCTCCATCACCAGGCAGGCGGTTACCGTGAGGTATTTGGTTGCTGCTGATGTCCGCAGCCTGCCGCTTGCGTGGCCGTCCGCGTTGTAGGCGCGGAGGAGGACAGCAGACTTGGCCCAACAGCGCGCACCGGCCGCACGGCTCTTGCCTGTCGGACGGTTGTCATTCATTTTTCACCTTTCACCCAAGCTGCTCCTATTCATTTCATCTTCTTAAAGACGACAAAGACCCGAACCTGTCGCAAAAGACGTGGGCGTTCCGGCACATCTGACATGCCCTTCGGCGCTGCGGGGCTGTAAGGTGATCCACTACTGGATCCTCCTTCTCTTCCATCCGTGGTTGGCGGTGAGAAGAGTTCAAGAAAACTCCACTTTCTGCGGCGTTTCCTGGAAATCGCAATCGAGAGGGAAATGCTTTACATTGTTATAAATGTACATTTATTACCCGCAAATTTTTAATGTCCCTTTTATTAACAAAAACATTAATATATAAATAGGCCAATCTTTTCTGCCAACGTCTGAAGAAGACGAAAGAGAGGAGGTAGTGCCACGAACCTCGACTTCTCGCAAAGAATAAACTCTCCCCCCACCCCACAACGTCCAGCAGGGATGTTGGGCCAGACGCGGCCGAAGGTGTGGGGCAGCAGCAGCAGCCTGGTGGTGGCGGTGGTGGTGGCGGTGGCGGTGGTGACGCTACTGCCGGGGCGAACGGAGGGGATCTACGTGGACAAGTCGTTCTACGTCAAGTCCTACGCGACGGTGTTCCAGCGGTTCGGGTTCGAGGCCAACGGCACCTTCGCCCTCACGTCGGCCTCGTTCGATCCGCCCGAGGCCAAGAAGAGCGTCTTCTTCTACCTCTGCTCCGCCGACCAGTGGCTCTCCCTCTGGTCCTACGCCAGCGCCACCTACACCTCCTCCTCCACCAAAGGTGCCCCTCTCTGCCGCCCTTCCCGCGTCCCCTCCACCTCGCCGTCCTCTTCCCGTGGCGCTTCCTCTCCTCCTCCCTCCTCTTCCCCGCCCACCAGCCTCAACCACCAGGACCAGGTGCCCACACCCGGTGCCTCTCGCTCTCCCTTGCCCTCGCCCTCGCCCTCTCGCTCGCCCACTCCCTCTCTTCTCGTACGTGCCCGCGTGCATTTATTTCATGATATTATTTTTCATATTATTTATTTATTTATTTTAAAAAAGAATAACAAAAGACCATAATGATGGTCTTTTCTGCATTCGACACTGACCGCATGGGGGCGCATCATGGCACGTGCAGGATGGGCTGTGTGAGTTGTCTCATCTCTCCTTCACCGATCCGCGACTGAAGAACTACACGGTGCGCACGTCCTCGTTGTACTACTTTGTCGCGCTCCGCTGCTTCGGGGAGAGCGAAGGCGCTGTCTCCGGTGATGAAACGAGCGAAGAGGGCAAGCGGGGCATTACGGCCTCTCTTGTCACCGTGATCGATGAGCATGGCAACGAACACAACGATCACATGACATTTGAGGACATCCGGCTGAATGTTCTTGCACAGGCGGACAGCAGACAAGAACGCCGTAAGAATGACAAATTGGGCTACCCGGTTGACATTGTCGAGGTGCGTACAGCCATTGAATTCTAACTACAACAATGCTAACAAGTGGTCACACGATTAGATGAATTTGGAGTACACTTTGCTGAATCCTGGAGGCCGTCATCTGTCCGTGGGAAGGTACTGCCTCAAGAAAAATCAGAATCATGTCCCTTTGTTCTAGGCAAGGGTACTCATTGGTTTTTGGCTCCAGTGCTCCTCTGCCTACGCTTTATTCCTTCTTCGTGGCGTGGTGGGGCTGGCTAACTATGATGTATGCCCTCACGTTATTCATCAAATCGAAGTACGACAAATGCTTCTAATACAAAGGCAACTCGTCTGTCTAACTGATTCTCTCCTACTGGCAGGAGCCGATCTTTCTCGTTGTGGACTCCGCCTGGATGGTACACTTTAAGCAACTACTTGCCAGACATCTTTAAAGATTCTCACGTCTCACAACGTCCACCTATAGGGGACCTGCGCCGAGTGGAAACGAGCAGCAGGTGGTAGCGCTGCACTGGGTCCTTGTTCTCGTGGTGGTGTCCAAGCTTATCGTGGAGCTGAGCGGCATGTTCTACTGGCGCATCTGCAACAGCACCGGTCACTGCTACGTTCAGATTGCGTACCTTCAAAGCTTCATATTCGCCTTGTCCGAAAGCCTTCTCTTCGCTGTGCTCCTCCTGGTGGCCAAAGGTATGCTAAAATCGTGTGTGAAAAAGCCTACGAGCCTCCCATTGGCATATTCTGAATCTTTGTGCTTCATGCAGGCTGGAAAATTACGAGATGGAAGCTGCCGCTAGCGGAAATAAGGTCGATTATGGTAGCACTACTGCTGCTGCTGTCGACGCTGCTGTTCTTTTCGCTCTACAACGAGTCGTATTACTTCTTCTCTATTCTCATTATGTATATCTTCATGCTGCCCAAGATCTTCACGGCCGTCACCAAGAACCTCAAGCGTCTCGGTCTTCAGCTAGCATTCGTCGCTCGTCTTGGAGATGAGGGCAATCGTCTTGGTCAGCAGCTTCCGCCACACTTGCCTCGCGCCTCTACCCTGAAGCGTAAGATTCGCTTCTTCCAGTATCTCAAGGTACACATCCGGTTCATGCCAACTTCATCTTCTTTAGTAGCATCGTTATCTAATATGCTAACTCAAACTCTTTCAGGCCACCGTAGGTCTCTACTTGGGTTCTTTTGTAGTTCTCTCACTGCTCAAGATGGTGATGCCCTGGCGTGTGCACTGGGTCAACAATTTGCTACAGGAGTTGAGTAGCGTTATCGTGATTGGTGTGATCATATACTTACTTGCGCCAGATCGCAAGTTGTTCTCACGGTATGTGAAGAGCGATCTTATTATTCACAACTCAACTCATGTCGCGCACTTGATGTAACAGGGGCAACATGTTCGACGAGGACTCGTTACCATGGCTTCACCGCAACATCCTTCAGAGGCTGCTTGAAAGCGGTGAGGAAGGGACAGAAGGACTTCTGTTCTTTGTGCGTGGGGATCAAAGCGGCAGTAACTTGCGCAGTTCATCGAATGCCGAGCGCGTCAAGGTGGACTTCGGTGACGGGAACGTTAGTCGCTTGAGCGAACTTGTGGTATTCGAGTACCCTCGGGATCAAACGGAGTTCACTGTAAACGAGGATCACGACAAAGGAAAAGCGGTGGCATTGGAAGCTGATCTGACCTGCGGCAACAAACCTGGACCGGCAGATGAATCTGCGGCAGCATCCACGCGCTACCTTGCTGTTGGTGCTCCGGAACGGTTCCTGAGTCGCGAGGAACAGGAAAAGAGGAGGAGAAAGAAGGAAGCGAAGGCGAAGGCCAAAGCCGAGAGAAAGGAGCGTCGCCGGCTTGAACGATTGGCTCGCCGAGTAGCGAGATCAACGCCGATCGGCCATCGGCCATTACCGGTTGTCGAACCACAGCAAGAGGACGTAAATGGTGAGGACGAACGTGCGCCAGGTATGCCCCCACCAAGTTACTATCGACGGCGATGGCTTCACATGGTGAGCCGTCACGAAGACGATGAGCAGCAACTTGGTGAGGACGAACGACAAATCCCTGGCGAAAGTGGCGAAGAGATAGAAATGATGGACTTACGCCGAAGCCGGCGATCTCGTGAGAGTGGTCAGAGGCCAGATGTCGAGCCTGAAGCTGGCGATGCTGCTAGCCCTAGATCCCCGCGCACAGACGAGGAGGAGATCGATCTGGAAGTCGGGCCCGAACGACGAGCGCTTCTATCTTCCTCCTCCTAAGATCACTTCTGTAATCAGTTTTCTCTTTATGTAACTAACACTCTTTTCTCTTGTTTTAATTCACAACCCTATGTATGTACTTTGTGCATGAAGGAGTGAGTCACACCGTGGATCCCCCCCTTCGTCATCGCTGCATTCATCGCGCAAGGGCAGCGAGGAAGGCGGGAATAGGCCGATAGAAGAGGGGATACCCCACTTCGTAAAGAGCGCCAAGGAGGTTCCATAGTGGCCCATAGGCCAGCGTGATGAGGCCGTCCAGAAGTGCCCATCTACCTCTGTAGTACCACGCCCTCCTTCGCCACACCACCGCAAGATAGACGCCCATCGCCACCTCCGCCACCTTGTAGGAGGGAACCTTGTCAGCACACTGTGCCTACAGTGAAAACTGGCAGGCGTACCCATATGTTGATAGGATAGAAGAGGGCACGCAAGGAAGCTTGGGCAAGAGGATGCCAGGCAGCTGAGAAGGAAGGAAAGAGGAAAGGGAAGAGCAGATCATGGTAGACATCGTTCATGATGGGTCCTTGAAGGCTCATCACATGTTACTAGATTGCGTGGTGGCCACCACACAATGCAAATGACGTGCGCGTACCGTAGAAGATGTTCGCCCAGAACTGTTCCCACGTCGTATGTCCGTGCTTCATCACGTGCGACACATTAGCTCTGTGGCTGATCGCCTTCATGACGGTGCGCACGAAGGAGGCTGATGCTGGCGGATGGTGGCCAACCTTTGGATTGGAGATGGAGGGAGGAGGAGGAGTAGGCAAGCCCATGGCCCTCCTCATGTCCCTCTCTGCTGCGCTCATCTCTTCCTCCTGTGGTGGTCGACAAGGTTTAGTCTGTTCGTGAGCATGTTCTTGCGACTCGGCTGTGCTTCTGCTGGTGATGGCGCGGAAGTGGAACTCGATCGCCGAGAAAGTAAGGGCCACCATCACCGCCCTCAACTTGGTCTCCAGCGAAGTGAGCCACACCCACCCAAGGAGAATCGCCCCAAAGCTTACGTATCGCACGATGAGATGGGGCAGCGAGTTGTTGGGAGTGGGCTGAGGAATGCGTTCGCCTCTCTCAACCTTCTCCTCTTTCCCGTCAATCCTTCCATCCTTCATGCGCACGGTACTTGTGGGTCCGCTACAATCAATGGAGTCCAAAGAGCTGGGTCGTCGGCCCATTGAGGAGGAGAAGCCAGTTGTCGTTGCTGGAAGGTGGCGATGAAAGTTCAAATCACCTATCGCATTCAAGCTTTGCCGAACAGTTCGTGAGGGTCACGAGATGGGGATGCAATCCCTGGTTTTCCGTCCGCATACGTGCGACCTATCCTGGTCCTGCCTTCCCGCTGAGGTCGGGCAGATGCTGCTGGTATCGGCACGGGGCTCAATATCACTATTTTTGCCTCGAAATTTCACAGTGACCGCCAAACTAGCAAACCAGACATTATCCCGGAAGCAGCACCAACCTGAAGAAATCGGCATGTGATTTGTATTCACATCTCATGTATTCAGTAAGGCGGTGCTTGCTCAATGCCAGAGCCAGGTGCTTCCGACCTCTCTCTGTGCTGGCGCAAGCGAGTGTCGATGTACTGGATCGCTGTAAGAAATACTTGTTCCACGCTGTCCTGTGCGTTGATGAAGAAAATCCCATCCTCTTCTGCCGTTGTTGGGGCTGTTTGGTCTGGTGAGGAGTGGTTTGCGTTCGAGATTCGTTCCCACCGCTCTAGTGGACAGCTGTTCCAGCGGAGGTAGGAGGGCCAAATAATCCTCTCAAAGTAGTCCTCCGAAGTGCCGGGATCTCGACTACCAACGCTGGCGTTAGTGCTGATTTCGTATGGCAAATGTGGCTTCTGTTTGCGCACCTGAGTCGTCGCAGTTTGCAGGTCTCCTTGGATACAGGAAGAAATATCTTGATATCGTACATTGGAAGATGCTTTTCATCACAGAAGAGGAGGAACCTGTCGCGTTGCAAATCGAATTGATCAATGCAATGGAACGCAATCATAAAATCATCGGGCCGCATACCCGTCAACGAAAAGAAGTGGTGTAACGCCTTCCGTCCAGTTCTCATCGCTTTGTTGTTGGACTGTGTTCAGGTACGTCACGAACTCGTCATAACGCAGCGCCTGTCGACGTATATAGGCGAGGAAACACCATCAGGTGACGGTTCAAGTCATCATAGAAGAAGTGCCTTACCTCAGGGCATTCGCCATGGACATACCCCTGCTCTCGCGGTAGTTCGTGATAGCTCTTCCATGGGAGATGCAAGAAGTTGTCTTCAGGAGTTGTCGCTGCCATGATTCATAGGAGGGCGGTTACCTTCCAAAAGTTATCGAACCTGATGTACGACGGTAGGTTGTAATGCTTGACCAAAGCTTTCACCTTTACGATCAAGACATCTCTCGTTATTATCTACAATCCCAAGCCAGGCATCGGAAGGCCGAACCAGTGTGCTCTTCCCCGAGGAAGTGGCTCCGCAGATGCCCACCGTCAGAACACGCTTTTGGTTCCGCTGGGTGAAACCTGGCAATGACGCTGGCGCGGACGTAGCTGTAGCAATCCCTGGCCGCACACCCGATGTGCTCTGGGAGACCACACACCACAGCATCAATCGAGTCAGTTCCCCTTTCTCTCGCTTCTTTATGATCTTCCCGAGCACCGATCATAATTGTACCATGTAGTTCAGGAGAAAGTCAACAATCTCCGTTCGTCCAAACTCGCGCGCTACCTCCAGAGCACTCCTTACGCTCGTGCCGACTTGTTGGGGTTCCAGGGCGGCTCCATACTGCACGAGACACCGTACACACCGCATGTGACCTGCAGCGATCGCGCACTGCGGTGAACATTCACATCATCCACATCATCCCGTCAGAACGTGGCAGTGTCCAAAACTCCGCAAGCCTCTTGAGGACGAAAGAGGAGGTGCGCGCGACGTACGTGGAGTGGCGTGAAGCCCTGCCCGAGGTTGGGTTCATCAAGAAGAGCGTCGCGCCGGAGAAGGGCGTCGCACCAGAACGTGTAGCCCCGCCGCGCGGCGTAGTGCATGATGGAGTCTCCCGCCACCTCTTCCGCGGGGTCGATGGAAGTGATGGAGGTGCCCATGGTACTGGTGCTCGGGGAGCTGAGGTGTGCCGGCACACGAGCGCGCATGAGGACAGAGCGCTTGTGGTCATGGGCGAGGACGTGGAACAGGGCGGGAAGGCCCGCCCGCTCCGCTGGAGGGGCGTGGGTCCCGGAGAGGACGTCGTCATCGTCCCACGCCCCACCCGTCATGGTGGTGCCCATGACCTCCATGGTTCCTCCTCCTCCTGCCGACTGCGTGGCCACCGTCCCAAGGAGGGCGGGCTCGTCCGCCAGCAACTCCCCCCACACTCTGACCCAGTAGGGCCCCGTCTTTGTCTTCGTCCCACCACTGCTCACTCCTCCTTCCATTCCCGCGTGCGATTGAGCAATTGTTTCGCAAACGTTTAGGCTTTCGTCCAAAAGAGTTTCGAGTCGCGTTTCACAAAAACGAAATTCGTTTCGAAATCCTCTTCTTGGAAAACAGAACAAACCCGCAGTGGACACCTGTGCGAGAGGAGCACCCCAAACCACCCCCATCAGGAGAGAGCCCTCAGGAGAGTACCACCACCACCCCGGGGTGGAGGAGGTCACTCTCATCGCATATAAAGAGCTATATCGCTCCACCACCAGCATCAGCACTGCACACCATGAACGGCTTCGTGGGTGGGCGTCCTGCCCCGCCCTCCTCCGCCACCACAGTGAGGACGACGGCAACGGAAGAGAGGGTGTCCGTCGTATCGGACCTCCTCCTCTCGGACGACCGACGGCGGCCCACTGCGCCGGCGGCAGCGGCGCCGCAGCAGGAGACGGCGGAGGAGCACGGCGCCACGGAGGCGGTGGCGATGGACAAGCTGCGGACCGTCGCCATCACGACGACAGTGACGCACATCCTCGGGACGGCGCCGATCGTGACGCTCTACCAGCGTGCCAC
>CDEZ01023415.1:28592-62381 GCA_000826365.1 Acanthamoeba royreba
CCACTCTAGGGGCCGCTGCCGCGGGTGTTGGGGCAAGGCCAGTGCGGCAGCTGATGCCTCGGTTCTGGCGGCATGTGGACGAATTTAAACAGTTCCATCGGCGTGAATCCATCGGGCATGTGCTCGGATCGGGCCTGCTCGACCTCGCCGACGGCGCCGTCTCTGGGGCACTCCTGGGCGCTCTGTCCGGTACGCATGCCATGTTCATCATCATCTCGAGGTGAAGCAAGAAAAGGAAAAACGCAACCATGGGAATGAATGGCTGGGATGATAGGTAGTGCGATGGAAGAGGCGATGATCGTGATGACCACTCACCTGACCATTGCAGAGCTGGCCAAGTTCGGATGGTTCCTGATGACGCTGGGCGATGAGATGGACCTCGTGGAGAAAACTGGCAAGCCTGAAGAAAGGCCGTCGCTTGCGCAGCGAATCAAGTATATCCTGTACTTTGGGTTGAGCAACTCTTTCTGCTTCGGCGTGACGGCTGCCATCTGCCTTCCTCTGCACATCGCCAACTTCCAAGTGCGACATCACACATGGCGGGGTTGGAGGGGTGGGGTGTTTCCACTGCGGTAGGGTCCCTTTGTGGTTCTGCTCGTGTAGGGGTGGATTCACATGCGCGCATTGTTCCTATGTGTTCTCAGGGCGAATGGATTCTGGAAAGCACTACCAACACTCAGCATCGAGTACCAGTTCATGCAGATCTTCAACCGGTACGCCCGATCGTTCCTGATGATCACTTATGGAGCTCAAACTGTTGTGTTCTATTGTTTTGGATGCTAACAGGCAGGTGCGGCGATACCTGTACGATCTGCTTGGCCGACCCTATTCAATTCCTTTTCCAGTGATCCGCGCCAAGGAGCAGCAGGAGAAAGCTGAGAAACGACGCATCAAAGGAAAGGAGAAGGCTCTGGACGATGACGACGGGGAAACGGAAGGACAAGAGGGCACCGCCCAGCCCAAAAACGGCTATGCCGAACACAAGGACAGCCATCCCGATCATGGCAAGGAAAAGGCCAAGTCTGGCACAGTACGCAGCAATGGTACCGCCACAGAGGATAAGATAAGAGAACAGGACGAGAATGGCGAGGACGAGGACATCAGTGATATCGCGCGGGAGCTGTTACGGAAGGTCAAGTTCCAGATACTGACTCGTGGCATTGCTGTCGGAGTGACACTGCTCATGGGCGCGGTGCACATGCCTCTGTGCACCATCAGCAACTCCATCCTCGCGTCGCCCCACGCCTACACCGGTCCTATCGACTGCGCTCAGCAGATCCTGGCGGCAGAGGGTTGGCAGGGATTCTACAAGGTGCCGCCAACCCTCCTCATGAAGGATTCCTCCTCAATACGCTGACGAGTGGTGGTGTGTGTCTGCCTCAGGGTCTGTTCTGGTACGTGCTCTACACGTCGGACGTGCTGTTCCTTCACGATGTGTGGACCGGTGCTGAGTACAGCCTCGCGGATTGATGACGTCTCACCCGATCCCCCTTCATCGGTGGTGCATTTAAAACAACGACTGACAAGGTCATCCTTGTCAACTCCTCCCACATGACTCGAGTGGCCTTACCGTTCCACGGGTGAGATGCCCCTTTGCCGTGGTCTACTATCTCCCTATCTGCCTTCTCCTCCTCCTCCTCCTGTTGTTGTTGTTGTTGTTGTTGTTGTTGGTTGTCATAAACGGAAAGTTCCGCTGCCGCAGCCAACCAAACACGTGTACACCCCTCCCTCCCTTTGAAGAGAGAGAGAGAACGCCACCCACCACCACCACCAAGGGGCACCCTCTGTACACCCCGCGACACCACCCTCTTCTCTCTGGCCGGCACTGGGTACGGCGTACATGATGATCTTTTCCTCGCACACACACATATTTTTATATATATGGAGAGAGATTTAAAACATAAAATAAAAATAATATGTGGAAAAATGCCAACACAAAATAGCAAGGAGGAAAAGACCTTTGGAATCTGAAGGGTCCAGGTATAGATATGTGGGCGAACGAGCTCTTGCGGTACTTGGTGCTGCTGGTGTTCCGGGTGCTGTTGCACGTCTTCTTCAACGATGTGGAGGTGCTGGGGCGCTCCAACGTACCTGGCAAGGGACCGGTCATCTTTGTGGGTACG
The DNA here is from genome assembly GCA_000826365.1 of Acanthamoeba royreba. Taxonomy (NCBI): domain Eukaryota; phylum Discosea; order Longamoebia; family Acanthamoebidae; genus Acanthamoeba; species Acanthamoeba royreba. Next base: position 30,716 of record CDEZ01023415.1, read on the forward strand.
CAGCAGGCTGGCCTGTTCACCAAGCGTGAATGCCTAATCACTGGGACATGTAATGGGGTGAATGCAGGCAACCACCGCAATCAGTTTGTTGATGCGATGATCATGTTCAGCCGGCACGTCCTGACCTCTTGGGAAGTGTGAAAGGCATTCATCAATCTGCCTATTGACCTTTGCTTTTAAACTACCTGGATGCAGCACCGGACGCACTCCCTCGTTTATCATCGCCGAGGTGTCTCTCAAGAGGAAGGTGATTGCCTTCTTTGCCAAGATTCTCCGCTGCATCCCCATCCATCGTCCGCGTGACGTAGCCATTCCGGGTGCGGGCACAATTCACAGTGAAGGTCTGATCCCCCATCGAGTCGTAGAATAGCTGAGTGACCACGCTGCTAACTTTTGATTCAATGTTCTGAGCAGGCGTGAAGGTGTTGGGTACCGACACCAAGTTTACGACTTCTGTTGGTCTTGGGGATGAGCTCATCGTTCATCAAAGGCCAGACTTTCGGTACTAACCAAAAGCTTAATTGCGCTATGCCAGCATCACCATATGCTGACCTTGTGTTCTGTTGCCCTAAGTGGACGCGTGGTGTCTGTTGAATCAGATCAAGAATTGACTGTTGCGGAGCCTATCGAGCCTCCCTTTGAACAGGGCCAAAAGTACAGGATATATAAAAAGATTGACCAGTCTCATGTCTACGACAAGGTATGGGAAGAACTGGCTGTAGGCAATTCGTACGACCCATTCTCCCTTTCGGTCCTTTCTCTGAGCTGCTGTTCACCATCAAGCCCCGTAGCATTGGTATCTTTCCAGAGGGGTCATCGCACGATCGGTCAGACCTTCTCCCACTCAAGGCCGGCGTCACCATTATGGCTCTCGGCGCGGCCGCGAAATACAATGTCCAAGTATCCATCGTTCCCTGCGGCTTGACTTACTTTCATGGCCACAGGCACGAGTAGCATGAGTTGATTGCCGAAAAAAAAATTGAATACTCACAATTGGTGGTGGTTTGTTTGACAGGTTCCGTGGCCACTGCATTGTAGAATTCGGTCCGCCGCTTGTGATCACGCCACAGTCTGAGTGGGTGCAGCAGTATCGAGATAAGCAACAACGCCGACAGGTCTGCTCGGATCTGCTGCTTCAAGTTGAAAAAGGATTACGTGGGGTACAGGACCTCCCGCAGCAAGCAATGCAGCCATTATCGAGGGTTCGCTGAGTGAGGGAGGATAAATCAGGTGACTTTGAATGTGCCCACATACGAAGATCGCCAAGTTGCATTGACAGTTAGATCACTTTACCAACCCGCATCTCTGCAACTTTCATCGAATAAGTATCAAATGCTCAACAGGTACTTGACATATGAACTGCTGCACTATCTGTAACGAACGTAATGCTAACGACGATCGTGCTGGTGGTAACTCCTAGGGCTTTTGCTGATATTCTCTTTGCACCAAAGAATAATGCAAAAACGCAGCCTCTGATTCGCAGGGTTAGAGCGTACAACGCCAAGCTGCATGAGTACGGCCTTAAGGACTACCAGGTAGATCTACCACTTCCGCAATGATACAATGGTTTAATCCAACAGTGGAATGAACGCAATGGTAGGTTGCAGAAGGTTTCGCAAAAGTAAGCAAGCGCCTCTTTTTACGCATGCTTCTCAAGCGATTCTTATACATGGTATATTACTGAGACCCTGGTGCTGACGGATTGTAAGTGTAAAGGGCTAACATCCGTTCAAGGGTCCTTTGGTGGCGTTAGCGCTCCCGGGTGCTTTGCTGAATCTTCCCATCGGATTATTAGCCCGATATATTGCCACCAAGAAAGCTCGTACGATCGCGCCTAATGATCCTAATACGATGTATGGTGCAATGGACGTGATCGCGTCGTACAAGGTGCGTATCTTTCTCTACTTTTTTCTTCTGTTAAATTCGTATATCATAACCCTTGTCACAAACCTCAGATCATCGTAGCTGGCTTTGGAGCTCCAATCTCGTATCTCGTCTACTTCATTGCTGCCTGGTGGGCGTGGGGTCCGCGTCAGGCGTCTGCTTTTCTTGCCTTTCTTCCTATATTCTCCTACGCCAGGTACTCTGCGCAAAATGTGGCATGCATAGGTGGCTAAAGCACTTACTTATACGTTGCAGTGTGCGCGTGCTTGAGAAGGGTATAGAGCAGCTTAAACTTCTGCAGGCTGTTTTTCACTTGGCTCGCGCTCGCCGCGAAGTAAACTCGCTGAAACAGACACGGACGGAGTTGCAAACGGAAGTGCGCCAGCTTGTTGCTGAACTGAGCCCTGCGTACATGATTACGCTCTTTACTGTTGCAGCGGGTTGTCCTTTGTGCTGATGGTGATCTACAGGGAACTGGGAGAAGAGTTCTCTCGAGGTATTCAGAGGGAAATGCAACAGAAATGGAAAGAAGAAGAGGAGGATCAGGCAAAGGAAGGAGCCCGCAAGCGCGTGCTTTATCGCCGTCGCTCTTACAAGAAGCTCGATGAGTATGCAGGGTATGGCAGCTCTCATATTGTATCTCACTCATATGTAATTCTTACCTCACTGCTTGGCTGGCGGAGGGTAGAAGTGCAGAAGATGTGCAGGATGCGTTGGAGAAGGACGAGTTCCTTTAGTTTCTGACAGGCGGGAAGATTTATCTATTACCTAATATGAGCTTTACTTTTGTTGGTTGCGTTGTTTGTTCGCACTTCACTGTTAAGGAGCCACTGTTAACCCACTGACGAAGATGAAGGGGAGGGCCTGGTATATTGTGGCTGTGCTTGCCGCGACCCTCTTGCTTACTCCTGGTCTTCAGGGTGTCACAGAGATTAATTTCAACTTCGCTGGTGCGCAACTCCATCTTGTTCGCACTTGACGCACATGTGAGGAGAGTAAATAGTGAACACGCAGGGATGATACCGAGTGCCGGCGATTGTGCGGAAGAGGTGGAGAGCTTCGACTTTATCATTGTAGGAGCTGGACCGGCTGGTTGCATTGTTGCGCGCAGGTAAGGATCTGGGTCAGCCTCACTTTGTATCTCAGCACTATTGCCCCCACACGATGAGCAGGGTACTTACATAAGTTGCAGGCTGGCTGAGGACGGTGCGTCGGTGTTGCTGCTCGAAGCTGGCGACATACCCAACGACTACGAGGACCTTATGCGACGCGTGCCACTCTATCAGCTCAACGAGGCCATTCACAATCCTACGTTCTCGCGCACCTATTACTCTGAGCCGGGCCAACACATCCTTAACAGGCGTCTCCAGTATCTTCAGGGCCGTGGGTTGGGGTAAGTGAATTATAGCCATGTAACACGAGCGTACAACACTTAGCTTCTGTGCGCTCACAGAGGGGGTAGCAACATCTATGGCGGAATCATGGCGCGCCCACTCCTGAGTGATATAGACTCTTGGAACTGGCCAGGTCTTAATTCCACAGAGGCCTTGTATTACTACAAGAAAGCTGAATCAAACCCGGCTGGCGGTCCTCTGCATGGCGACAGCGGTAAGGCGCAGAGTTTTCCTAATGACTTACAAGACGCATGAATTCTTGATCTTCTCTTTAGGACCCATCACGATCAAGGCTGATACTGCGGAGGACACCCACATCTACGCCAGTTATCTTTTGGCTTCTGCCCGGAACGCAGGTTTCTCTACACCCAATGACATCGACGATGGCGTCAATTCGTACGATAAGTTAGTAGTGTCGCTAGGCACATTGTTACTCACTTCCTGCGCAGCATCGGGCTCGGGTATCCTCATAGGATGCTCCAAAGAGGTCAGCGGATCAATTTCTACGAGGCCTATTTGCCGGGGGTCATATCCCTCCAACAGCTGTGCATTGTCTGAATCTGTTGCTCACGCTGTTTCCGTGCAGTCATTCCGTGACGTTACACCTAAGTTCAACGTGCGTACCTCTACCAAAGTTACGCAGGTCTTGATCAATGATCAGCGCAAGGCCTTCGGCGTCGAGTACCTAAATAGCAGGGGGGAACTTGTAACGGTACAGCACCCTTACCAAGTTGTTCGACTAAAGTAGCACTTAACATTTTAACTGCACTTTCAGGTTAGAGCCAACAATGAGGTCATTCTCAGCGCTGGTGTCACTGCAAGCCCGCAGCTGTTGATGCTCTCAGGCATAGGACCCGCACAAAGTCTTCGCGCACTCTCCATACCAGTCAAGAAGGATCTGCCCGGTGTGGGGAAGAACCTTATCGATAGACCACGCAGCCAAATCGTGTTCGCGGGGAACCTGGTTGGTGCGCCCCTTTACTCAAACGTGGCTTGTGACTGAGGCGGGATATCCTGCACCTGCAGCAAGACCCCGCGGCGAATCTTAGTTATATTCTTTCGGCCGAAGCTGTAAATGAGTGGCTTTCGACGTACCATGCCCTTCTTCATGATTGTTGTAAAATTGCTTACGTGCTTGCAGTGGGGAGGGCGTACTTACGAAAGGGTCTACTGGCGCCCGTGGAAATCTGATCATCCCCATAGGCCAAGACACTTACTCCTCCTTCCATGTACGTCGTTATCAGGGACGGTGTGGCCAGCCGACTGATTAATGTGTTATTCCTTCCCGCCAGTTTGAATTTGCCAACTTGGGACCACTTAGGGAAGATTTCGCCCTCCCGTCTGGTGTGTTCTTCTTTGTCTGCTCTCCGAGCTACGTCCGAAGCCGCGGCGAGGTATTTTCAGGCTCCTTCCTTTCTCTTGCATTCTTTTCTTGTTTTGATGCCCTTACCCCCAGTTGTTCTTGGTGTCGTCGAACCCGCTCGAAGCTCCGCGCACCAATCCTAACCACTTAAGTGATCCAAATAGCGGTGATCTTACGGATATGTTGACCTGCGCTCAAACCGTGCGCGCCTTGACCCAAGTACCTCCGCTCTCCTCTGTCACGTACGATGACCCCCATTACCTGAGTAGTCCAGATAACTTCCACGGTCGGCTTACGATAAAACACTCACCAGCCTTCAGGAGCTGATCCCCGGTGATCCTTCTACGGAGGCCACTGCTGGTTTCTTTTTAGTGGCTTCTTCAACCGGCTATCACACAGTAGGCACTTGCAAATACGGCCCCAGTTCCGACTCACAGGCAGTGGTACGTAGCCAACAATTTCTACCAGTATCCCCGAAAGTCAGTATCTGACGAGTGGCTGCTCGCCAATAATCAGGTGGACGAGAGGTTCAGGGTACGCGGTATTAGCCAGCTGCGTGTCGTTGATGCTTCGGTCATGCCTGAACTGATATCCGTCAATCCTACGCTTACGATTGCCATGCTCGCGGAGAAGGCCGCCGACTTGATCAAGGAGGATAATTGAGACACTATGGATGTCTCATTCGTAGATGATTCCAAGTGCTCCCTGTACACGGTTTTATTGACCAACATCAGGCGGGATGCTGTGGATACTCTTGTTGAGCTACTTGGCTTCTTCTGGCGCCTGGCCGAAGAGCTCCTGAATTCGCTCTATGGGCACTCCTTTCGTCTCAGGCAGCAGACAAAAGACAAAGACCCATGCCAGAGCGCCAATCAGCGCAAAGGTCCAGAACACAACCGAGGTTCCTGTGGGGAGACAAGTGTCAGTACTGTCTCAGTGCTGGTAGTTTCTCTGGCTCTCTTTGTACCAACAAGGTCGATATATGAAAGAAAGGTCATAGACACAAGTAAGTTGGCTGTCCAGTTGACGGTTGCTGCAGCTCCTGTCATTTTGGTGTAAGTACACGAAGGGACAGCTCGAAAGAGTGACTCCGGAGCGTGCCGTTGGCAAGTCCGCGCACGCTAGCGGGGTAGATCTCTGAATTCACCACCCAAGGAATAGGGCCCATCCCTATCGTGCATGGGAGTAAGCTGAATGCCATGATCTCTGAGGAGGTCAACCAACCTATAGCGAAGAATGCCACGTAGAGGACGAGGCTAGCGACGGCCGTATAGCCCATGTTGGTTCCGGAGTTGTGGAAGGATAAGCCCAAGAGCACCAGCGCTGCTATTACTCCGCTGAGGCTGATCAGTAGGAGTGTTCGACGACCCTAAGCAATGCCATGTTGAACATTAGCATGCCGCGTTGAAAAAACGAAACGTTGCTGAAAGCCTTACTGCGCGATCCATCAAGAGAAGTGAAACACCTGTGAACAGAGCATTTGAGAAGGCCACAATGTCTGCAAACCAGATGGCGGACTCGTGGGATTCGAACCCTGCCATTTTCAAAATCGTGGGGCTATAGTACATGGCAGCTGTCCGTACATGCAACACATAGAAACATTTTAGGGCTCATTAGCGAGAATAGGCTAATGTGCGGGGAATCCTACTGTTGATGCCGCATATCTGTTGGAAGAGCTGTAGTCCTAGGCCCACTATCAATGCTGACCGCACTGGGCGAGTGAGCAGCATCCTCATCTGGCGTATAGAGGGTAAGTGCACGCGCGCTGCTGGCAACGAGGGAGGGTACCTTTTGGCGGATGGTGGTGACCTGCGCTGAACGGAGTGAGTCCTCTATCTCTTCCATTTCAGCCTCCACTTCAATTGCATCTGTCGTGCTAAATTGACGGCCGCCTCGCAGCTGCACCAGAATTGATCTCGCTTGCAAGCGTACCCACTGCGCCCTGTCTTCTCGCTCTCTCTGGATGCGTTCTATCTCTTCGTATAATCCTTCGTCTTCTATCTCTACGTTGCTTTCAATTGTCATCATTTCAGTTTCTTCGCTCTCCTTTGTGGACACATACCTGCCCAGCAGCCATCTGCAAGATCGAGTTAGGGTTGTGATCTCATGAACTTGAGGAAATCCTTACCGGGGGCTCTCGGGCAACCACATAACTACTCCCAGTAGCTGCACTGCGGCGGGCAGGGCACCAAGCCCTAACATCCATCGCCAACCTGTTTTTACGATGTGTTAGACAACACCAAATCAACACAGGTGGAAATGCGCACCTCCTGACACGTTAACAAAGGCAGAATCAACGAGGTAGGAGACGAACTGCCCTCCCGTAAGACAGAGATTATTTACTGTCACTACGGCCCCTCGGTATTGCGTCGGGCTGATCTCTAAGGGTATAAACGTGGCTTAGACCTCATTAAAGCAACCTACAGACCTGTCTACCTACCAGCCAGATAGATGGGTGAAACAATGGCGGCGACACCAATGGCCAATCCTACGATAAAGCGACCCACAATAAGGAGAATAACGCCAGGAGCAAATCCCATCACCACCGATCCGATCGTGAAGAGCAGTGAAGCGCCCGCCATCACTAGAGTATACCAGATAGTTCAAAAAGATGAGATCTTGGTATGATGGGTAAAATTGGTGAGGTGTACCTCGCCGACGTCCTAATAGGTCCGAGAGTGTACCCCCACAACCCGATCCAATCATAGCCCCTGGGACAAATCATCATGCCTCAAAACAGTGAGCTTCGCTGTTTGCATGCAGCTCCATAAGATGACGTGTTGCACATAAGGAATGTTTACCCACAAGAGCCACGCTGACCACGGTCTCCACCAGTAAGGACGAGAGGCTGAATTGCTCCTGGATCAACAGGATAGCGCCGCCGACTACACCCGTATCGTAGCCAAACAGGAATCCTCCCACAGCCGCGAATCCGATGACTCCAACCACCTGATTCCGCACCTCCCCATCACCAACCCGTCCGCAGAGGCGGATCTGTCTACAGATAGAGGATGGTGGTACCATAGCCCAGCGGTCGAGCCATCCGTGTATCCCCAGGTGTCGCTGCGTTGGCCCCAAATCGGGAAGGTCATCGTCCTCTGCAGGGCATCCCCTTTCCCTCTGGGCGGGAGTTGGTCGTGATGGAGGTGGCGGCAGCGGTGGCGGTGAGGCTGTCAGCACTGGTCATGCCGGTAATCGTCACGGCAACGAAACTTGTGAGACGATATACCAGCCGAGCACCATTGTGGAGGGAGGAGGGAGGACAGGCCGGCTCCAGGAGACCCCACATATCAGCACGTACCTGGACTGTAGGAAACCGTGGCCAGGCCCAAGGCAGAAGGCCTGTGCTCGACTGCGGAGTGCAGGGGGTCGGCCATTGCAGGTGGCAGCTCTCCCGCACACAAACGCCTCCTCGTGTGGTACTCTTGCTGCACGTCGTGTGTGAACCTGTTAATGTTTGTTTGGAGGTTGTGGTTGTTGTGGTCCTTCTTCCTCATAATTTCTGGTATGCATGGCACGCCGGTTCTTTTTCGTTTCTTTTTCAATAAAAAAAATAGCGATAAAAAAAGAAAATAAAAGAACGAAAAACGACCTGCTTCGTGCCAAGGATGCTTGAATGCTGCGTTTAGAAATCTGTACATCTGTGGTTGGTTTATTGGGTTGGGTGCGCAGGGGAAGGCACGTAGCAGCTCCGTGCTCGACTTGCTGGTCGCGGTGAGGGGGTAGTGGTGTGATTTGCTGCCAGGACAGCTACAATACAGATTTTGGGGTTGAGGAGGAGGAGGAGTGGGGACAACGGAAAGAAAGAGAGAAGGTCAGGGAGCAGGGCGGGAGGAGTCATCGGGGCGGGCGAAGCAATAGTAGGCGACGCCGAGACCACACCAAGTGCCGTACTTGATAAGGAAGAAGCGGTTGTGTCGCGCGAATCCGCCCAACTTGCTGCCCCTCCTGTGTGCAGTGGCTAGAGGCGTGTAGTAGCCTGAACGCACGCTCGCGACGCGGGAGGTGGTACCCCACACGGGGGCCTGCTGGCGGGCTTGGGGGGTGGGAGGTCTGCCCTGAGGATCGAGCGGAGGACGCCAGGGCCAGCCAGCTACAACCGAAGGCGAGGGCGGTCCCCACGCCGGCGCGGCGGTGGAAGCCATGAGAAGGCCGGAGGGGCTGTGCTCTTGCACGAAGGAAGAACAGAGGGGGGACAAGGAGCTCTTTGCACGTCTTATGTGCAGCCACAGATGTGCTTTTTGAATTTTCCGCTTTTTCGTTTGTTTGACTTTCATTATATTTGAATTTTAAATTTCAAATATAATGAAAAAAACAAAATCCGAAAACGAGTTTGGGGTATGGCATTTCAAATATACGTGGATATTGGTTTTCCTGTCATTTCCTAGAAGGGCGGGCACAGCCCTATTGCCTACTTGAAGAGCACGCACTGGTGGGCGAACCAGTGTTGCCCAACTACTCTTCCTTTGTACCGCGCAGTCACCCGCGCCATCTTGGCTGCCGTACGCCTGGTGGACGAAAGAGGAGAGCAGTTGTACGCGCGCGCGCCTTCGAGCGCTCTCTTCATTTCCCTTCGTTTCCCTTTGTAGGGGCGTGGTGGTTGGAGGGAAGGAATGAATAGGCACTGACTTGTCTTGGGTACAGGACGAGAAGAAGGAAGGAGCTGTACGAGAAGAAGGGGAGAACAGGGCGACAGCATGGACGGACGGGAGGAACGTGCAACCACCGGGACAGGGCAAACGCAGTCGCCGCCGGCGGTGGACCTCTTCGTGGAGCGCCTGCACGCAGCGGCTTCGTTGGGGGATGTGGCCACGCTCGAACGGCTGCTGGCTGCCCTCATGGAAACGGCCAAACGCGAACGTGCGTTGGGCACGGCCGCGTCGTCATCGTCGATGGGCCGGCGTCAGCGGGATGTGCGCATTCCGCTGGGGATCGGGCGTGATGACGAAGGTCGAGGGGACTGCTACGACCTGCTCAAGGGCCCCGATCTGTTCGGACGCACGGCGCTACATCAGGCCTGCTACTACGGGCACGTCGGCTGCGTCAAGGCCCTGCTCGACTTTGACATCGCACTGCGTGCGCTCATGTTCATCAAGTCGCCACGAGAGTTGCTCGGTGGTCAAACGGATACTGCCGACAGTAGTAACTCGACGTCTGAACTATCGTCACCAGCATTGTCGTCATCAGTAAGCGGTAAGGCGCGCGGCGTGTTGAAGAGGAGCCTTTCAAGATCCGTTTCGGGCCAACTGCGCTCCTCCACGGCTTCAACATCCTCGTCGCTTGTCTCAAGCTTGGCGCGAAGCGCTTCGTCTTCGGCCACCCCCATGGCAGGCACCATCGCGAGCGCTTCAGCGACATCCGCGAGTGAGGAAGAGGACTCTGATCAAGAAGTAGAGCGGGAACAGGAGGGCGAGGGCATGCAGCGACGACGTCTGGTCGATACTGCTGATTGGCGCGGCATGCTTCCGATTCATGCTGCGATCTACCGAAGTAGCGCGCCCTGCGTGCAGGCGCTGCTTACCCACGAGCCGATCCTTGATTCGCTCAAGGCGCAGGTGTATAACTGGGAAGATCGATATCCGTGGCATGCGCTGGATAAGCTGTCTGTCCAGTCATTGTACTACATAGCGCTGAATCCTAACGACTGTTGCCATCTCAGCTTGTCTCTTGATCTGCTCGAGGTACGCGCCCGACTCGCGTTGCGCGCAATGGCAGCCTTATCCCCGCGCTTACTTTCCTGACAGGTCTTCAATGCGTCCAATGAATTCGGTAGCATAAGGGCAAACGTCGGAGTTGCGAGGCAGGAGGGTCGGTGGTACTTCGAGGTTCAGCTCCTGTCGGCCGGCCTTTTCCAAATCGGCTGGGCAGCACGTCAGTCCGTCTTTGGGGTAGGAGCAACACCCCACAGCTCTTCTCCAGGATGTTGACCGTCTGTTTCTTGCATGCAGGGATCGGACGGCGTGGGTGACACTTCCTCCTCTTATGGCTTCGATGGATTTCGATGCAGAGCGTGGTTTGCGGAAAGTAGAAAGCCCTATGGCAAATGCTGGAAGGCAGGAGGTATCAAACGACCTACTAACTATTCTCATGAGTACTAGATCCTGGGGCCAGAGCTGAACGATATATTTGATTCCATTCTCGGTGGATCTAGATATAGTTGGGTGCGAGTTGGACCGCAGCAATGGACAAATCAGCTTCTACTTGAACGGAGAGCCACTTGGGGTGGCATTCTCTAACGTAGATGAAAGCTTGAAATTGTATCCCGCGCTTAGGTAATCGCCATGCAACATCACTTTCCTCTAACGATCGCAACGTACTAAACTTCCGGGTCAGTGCTGATGTGCTTGGCCACTGCCGAGTAAACTTTGGACGACGCGGCGGAAAGGGCTTCAAACATTTACCTGAAGGCTGCAAGGCGCTCTACGAGCTCACCACCGAGGAACAGGAGGAGCTCAACCACCGGAAGCTGCGCTCACTCTACGGCACGTTCATAAATGAGCACTGCCTCACTCGTACGCTCCTTTCCCACGTTCGCAACCGTCACTCGCCGAAATTGTAATATTCTTTCTCTAGCTCTCCCGATAAATGCGCTGGGTGCCCAAAAGTTCAAGTTGCCACTTAGTTGGGCTACCCTCTACGGCAATGGCACGGACCTGTTTCACCTACTCCTAGAATATGAGCGTTCTGGGGCTCGCGGCAGCCAACAGCTCCACCTTATGGAGCATGCGGTGGGATCTCAGCTCATGCCACTTCCGCATCTGGCCGCCTACAGCGGCAACGAAGCGGTTCTGCAATGGTGCATAGAGCATGCCAAAACAGCAGCTACTGACCCAAAGGATAAGCGAAGCAGCAAACTTTCCAGTGCTTCGCCACTGCAGTCCTCCTTGGCAATTGATCCCGCCAACGATCGTGATGCTGGCGGGCTGACTGCCTTGCACTGGGCCGTATTGGGCCGTAGCCTGGAATGCGTGCGCCTACTCGTGGAAGAGGCTCAGGTGCGACCTGACGTAAGCGCTGACACAAACAAGATCCCTGAGCCGGCTATGTTACAAGATATAACCAGCCATCTGAACTCGACCGAGTCTGAGACAGAGCGAGACAATGCCGGTGGATCTACTCCACTCCACGGAGCATGTCGCGTGGGCTCTAGAGCGATTTTTGACTACCTTTACCACCGTCTCGAGCTCTTGCAACGCCCGCCGGGTCGGGGAGAGCGACAGAAGCGGCCTTTGACCATGCCCGTTGACGAGCACGGCTATCCGCCCCTTTACGTCGCCGTTGCGCACGGTCATAGCGATCTCGTACGCTACCTTATTGCACCTCCCGATAGCCCTTCGGAGGGCCAGGAGGAGCAAGGTCTCGGGCTAAGCCTAAGCATGCCGAAAGCCCGAAGCAAGCGCAACGTATTACATAACGCCGTATCCTCTGACTTTTTCGAGATTGCGAAGACGCTCATCGAAGAGACACGCCGCCGCGATAAGCGCAAACTCAGTGCCTTTGTAAATCAGGCCACCCCGAATGATGCTCAGCCTCTTCACAGCGCCTGCTACTTTGGAGCCTCAAAGTGCGTTGAGCTGCTACTTTCCCTGCGTGACGAAGAAACTGGTGCGTACTTCGCCACATTGTCCCCAGCTGCCTGCTGACTCCGCGTAGGTGAGCGGCTTGTCGATCCTGAAGCTTGCGATGGGGATGGTGTACCAGCCACCATATATGCCTGCGTTTCAGGTCATGAGTGTTTAGAATTAGTACATGAATCCCTGTTTTCCCTTTCCTTCGATGTCGCTGAACCAAATGATCATCTTTTTTCTTTTTGTAGCTCCTGGCTGCGGGCGCATCTCCAACGGCATCCACGGGGAAGTCGGTGTTGCATATGTGTGCTAGCACTGGTACCGTGCTCTCTCATGTCATGTCCATTGGACGCTTGTGCCGTTAGCTGATTTTGCGCTTCAGGCAATGTGGAAGGCCTAGAAATGGTACTCCAGAAGTGGAAGGCGAACGAGTGGAATTTGCAGTCAAAACTCAACCTGAACGGTGAGGACAGCACTAGCGCAGGCGCGACCGCCTTACACGCGGCCTTGTTTTCGAATCGCACAGTCCAGGCTCATAGGATTGCACGCTCTCCAACTCATGCTGAAAGGTTGTGACGCTGTGTCTGACGCCAATGTCAGGTGGCAGCCTTGTTAGATGCTGGTGTCAGTGGTCAGAAGCGACTGCATAATGGTTCGTGCATTATTTATTTATTTATTTATTTAGCAACTTGGCAGCCCATACACTTACCGTTACTGAAATGCAGATGACAGCTCGCTGCTGATCCAAGCCATTCGTTGCAATCAGATCAAATCAGTGGAGGAGCTCCTACTTAGAAATTTCGATGTGGAGGAGACCGATAGCTTTGGTGCTTCGCCCATTTCAGCAGCGCTTACTCGCCAGTATAATTTCCCATTTCTCATACATCATGGCTTCCATCAACAATATGGAACTTACTTTCAACGTTGCAGATATCCGCCAAGTGCCACCGGGCAGCATGCCCTGCTGACGCTCATTGAGGCTGGGGCAAAGATCACATGGGGTGCCACTCCCCTGCTGGAGCTAGAGTGTGCGCTCTGTGGCCCGACTTCCGAATTCTTCAAAGGAGGGCACACGGCTACCTATTGTGACATCATGAGCCAGAGCTACCAGATGATCATCGGCGGCTCCTTCAATACCGTTCATCCTCCCAATATCTATATCTTGCCAATCAAGTATCAGCGCTGGACTTCTACTTCCTTTGATAACGTAAGCTTTGCCCTTCCACTCTTCGTTCATTGGATCCAGCTGCTCTTGCTTTTCTCACGCTCATTCTGCTTATCATCCTGTTACGATGCAGAACGAATTTCTCTTGCGGCGACACCACACTGCGACGCTCGTGGGGGACACGATTGTGGTTTTCGGTGGTGTACGCTATCTCCCCGAAGAGCGAGTTCATCTTAATGACCTTTGTTTGGTGAATGCGAACACGTACAATTCCGCGATCTTTACCTGAAAGAGTGGGTTTACTGACCTGCTTCACACTCCACACAGAGGTCAGGCTAATAAACCTCTCGTACTTGGTGAGCCTCCGACAGCACGCCAGTGTCACACCGCTACTCTTGTGGGCCGTAAGATCTACTACTTATTCGGTCGGACTGACTCCAGCTTCCTTCAAGACCTCGTCATTCTCGATATGGACACACTCAAATGGAATCATCCTACCATGGACACGCAAGACGCCCCGACACCTCGTTTTGGCCATACGGCTACTCTCGTTAATGATACGGAAATCTGGTAAGCTTCAGGAAGCAACCTGGAATCTTGGTGAGTTAATAACATGGCTGGCCGCTACGTAGGGTTTACGGAGGTATAGATCGAGTTGTAGCGGTGGCAGGCCGAACTCATCTCGTATCGTCCTCACCTCATTGGCATGTACTCGAAACGACAACGTTGACGTGGCGCACCATTCGTGGCAAACCTGATCCTACAAGCGGGAAGGTAAGCGTGTATGCGCCTTTGCTCGTGTGTAATCTATAATGATGATGATACCTTCATAGATGCCTGTTCCTCGAGGACATCACACTGCTACGCTGATCGGCGATGATATCTACATTTTCGGTGGCGAATCATCTCAGAACCTCGCCGAATTATGGATCTTCAACACGAGTACAAAAGCCTGTAATGCATGGATTTACGCCATCGGCTTAACTCTGCCTCTATGCAGCTACGCATGCATGGCGTCAGCAAGGAATTGTGAAAGACTTCCCTGGTTCAGGTCTCTCGTGTCACACTGCTGCTCTTGCAGATGACAAGCTCATCATCTGCGGTGGCGAGACTGGAGTTATCGTGAGGGAAACTGTCTGCTGCATCGATGTTGGTAGTAGTCAACCCCTGGTTGGTCTGAAGTTCCTGATAAACTGATCACACCTATCTAGGGAGAATGCCGCCATCGGCAAGGGACATGGACAAGCTTTGGAACAGCCGTGAGGAGACCGGCGACGTGGAATTTGTGCTCCCCGCCTCTGCCAACCAAACAGTTGCAGCGCATCGCGTCGTGTTGGCCTCCCTTTCACATCATTTCCGATCTCTTTTCTCTCAGCATACGCCTAGCACTGTACGACTCTCTAATAACTTTTACTGCTGTCGTTTATTTACGTCCATCCATTTTGCATCACTTAGGGATGCAAACGTAAGCAACAGATTACTCTGGATGGTGTCTCTAAGGAGCACCTAGAAATTGTTCTTCGTTTCATCTATACTGAATCGATAGATGTGGACAACTTTCAGGGCCTTCCGGCTAAGGGTACAAAGGTACGCCCCAAGCTTCATCTTATTCTTTTGCTACTACTATTGCTAAGCAATCACTGTGCGTATTACTGGTTGGTCGGTCGAACTTGCGTACCCGTTAAGTGTGCTGCACCGACCCACGTGCGTCAACTGTTTGACAATGTCAAGATGCTTGTTGGGGAACGAGTGGGCCATTTTGTTGCTCGATTCATGCGCCAAGGTGTTACTCCCCATGTGGACTCTGTCGACGCTGAGAGACGCACTTTCCTCCCATTCCTTAACAACTTGGTAACGTTCCAAGTGCGCTTCCTTCTTCCTCTGCTCACTCCCACGCCTTGCATCACCAGGAATATAGCGATGTTCGATTGTTTTGTGAGGGCAAGATCATCAATGCGCACAAGGCGATCCTTTCTCGATGTCCCTACTTCGACGCCATGCTTCGGATGTCGTCCCACTCGTTCTTTGGCACGGTACGTTCTGCGTCTGCGTGTATACGCGAGTTTTCAAAGATTGACATCGTGGGCCACCTTGTGCACCACAGGAAAGCGGGGACGATGAGTCTGACGTGACGGAACTGACTATCACGGACACGAGCTATGAGGTTCTACTTGTCATCATGACCTACCTCTACGACTTGGGTAACGATAAGGTGGTGAAACCGGAGACGGCCATCGAGGTGCTTATAACCGCCGAGATGTATGGTCTAGATGAGCTCAAGCTCTGGTGTGAGAAGCGCATCATTACCGAGATGGAGGTACCTGGCCAAAGACCATCACCATCGCATGCTTGTGCGCTGCTTTCATGCTCAATCTGGCTGTCTGCACACAGTTGCACAACGTTCCGTACTTCCTGCAGTTGAGCGACACCTATCACGCCTCCCATCTACGCAACTACTGTTTGTCGATGGTTACAGTGCGCTATGACCAAATCGACAGCCTCGTCCGTTCGGTAGAGCCGAGCCAAGGAGGCATAGCGGAACAGCTCGAAAGCGAAGAGCTGAAGGAAGCAGTCAACGAGGTCGTGCACGAAAGGCGACGTAAGTGCGTCGAATTGGCGGAAGAGTTCGAAGATCTTAACGAGAAGGCGTACTTCAATGTGAAGTTGCCTCACCTCCACGATTCCCGCAAGCCCCTCATCCACGCTGGCTGCGTCTTTGCCGGGATGGTGGCCCTCGCCGCTGGCTGGGCCGTCCTTGCTGACTTGTGAATTTTGTAGACCAGTGTTTCTTTTTGTTTTTCGAAGAAATACGTTTTGCTGCTGCTTCGAATCTTTTCGACGTTTTGGCGCGATTTATCGCTTTCGATCTTCCTTCCTTTCTCTTTCGTGTTGTTTGGTTGGTGCTGTTTTCTTCCCCCCAGCTGGAGGTTTCTTTGAAGGGTACTACCAGCCCCAAGCCCACCAGCATCTCTCTCTGTCCCATTTACTGAGGGATTCTTCTTCTATTGGTTTGTGGGGCGGGGTAAGGGGAGGCCAGGAGGAGCACAGGATGGGGCTCTTCATGCAAAAACTGGAGCGCAGCCTGCACCTCTCCGCGGTGAGTGGGTGCTTCCACATGACTACTTCTTCCATAGACGATGTAGGGCAGCCACTAGCGTCACAAGAGATAAGGGGAGGCGCGCGGTTGCTGTCGGAAGAGCAGCAAGTGCTACTCGACGTACTCAAGCAGCTCTTCAAGATTCGACAACGCGAGGAGGTAGAGCGCCAACGAGTGCGCGAGCGACATGAGGCGCCTAACCCCTCCGGACACGTCAGCTACACCGCCGTGGAGGAGTTTTTGGACGAATTCGCTAAGTGCGTACACTCCCCTCTCTCGTCTACCTCCTTCTCGCCCTTCGGGCCATGATTGATCCGTCCGACTACAAAGAGTGGTGGGAGTGTGCCAGGCTGTGCTGTCTCAGCAACAGAGATCGCTTATGGGACATGCCACAACCTTGAGGCGCAAACGAAACTATGCTACTTTCCAAGAGGAGGAGCACGTCTATCGCTCATCTGATAGCGACGTTAACTCCACACAAGTCGATGCCATGATCGCGCACATTCAGAAACGCGCGAGAGTCATCATGGCAGAACGCGAGATTTACGCACGACCCCACAACATCCCTCCTGCTGTGGATGCAAGCATAAGGACCACACGAAAACGCAAGCGCTGGGGTCATATCGAGTGCAGGTCAGAGGAGAAGAAAGTCAACTCCACAGCACCTACTGCTTTGAGCTGCCGGGCGGAGGATGACCTGTTAGTTATGGTGGAGAAGGTCATCGACACGATGGCGGCGGCAAAACGGAAAAAGACGTCATTCTACCTGGATGGAGACGGCACTGTACATAGTTCCCGGGATCTTAGGTATGTGCAAACACGCTCCTGTGGGAAAGCTGTGTGTGAATGGTGTGGCTGAGTTGGTGCACCTTGCAATAGCGCAACGCAGCAGCGGTGGAAAAGACAACTAGATGCCCAAGATGAGGAGAAAGCAACGCATCCCCTGCTTTCTGTGGTATTGCCCACAACGGCCAAGCGCAAGAAGATGTCGTTGGCCATAATCGTTACCGCCCCACCTGCTGTACCGGTTGTGTGACTGACACCGGCGAACCAAGAGAAGCGTTCGGAATTACGGCCAAATAAATAATAAGGTGGTACGGCCTTTGACAAGGAGGGAGACCCATCAGCAGCAGACCGCCTCGGAGGGCCGGGTGGTTCTCCGGAGACGTGCTGACACGGCTTCGGCCTCGCGGAGAACGCGGATGGTGTTCAGGCCAAGCACCTTCTGTACTTCTTCGTCTGTGTACCCTCTGCAGCAGTCACCAAGGAGGATGATGGTGAGATGTTGGCTTCACGACCGCGGCATCACATATCGGACAAGGGCACCTGTTGATTAATTCTACAGTGATGTCGAGGAAGCGCGACACGTTGTCAAGGTCGGCGGGCTGGTGGTGATGGTGAGAGCATGAGTTTAAGTGCGTGGGATGCACGAGGGAAACGAGAAGGCAAGCTCTGAGCTTACCATGTAAGACACACCGTCGAAATCACTTCCAAGACCTACGTAGTCCACACCTGCCCAACATAACACAGCTAAGTATGGAGTGCGTCGGTACGACTGCAAGGCATACCTATTCTGTTCTTGATGTAGTCTATATGATCGACCACGTTCTTGAGGGTAACATTCTTCGGGTCCTCCACGCGAACAAAGTCGGGATAGAACACCACCATGACCACACCGCCATTGGTTGGGATCCTTATTTGAAAGAGTTGACTTGTGGCACTAAGAATGAACAGGCGGCCCAGAGGCGTACCTGTCCAGTACGTCGTCAGGCACATTACGAATTACATCACAGAGTGCTCGTGCGTTGCTATGGCTGAATATAATCTGATACCCCCCACGTAAGGCGATCAGATTATTGAAAAAGTTAGGCATTTAAAGCTACGGGCGCGTACTGGCGCTAGTGAGGTGTCGAGAGCCGCGTGCATAACGGCAGGAGATACGTGGGAGACGTCGACCAGCATCCCCAGCCTGCAGACCAGCAAATTTAGATATTTCTTGATCCTAGCACGGAAGCATTGGAATGAAGCACCTATTCATCTCGCGGACTACCTCCTTGCCAAAGGCCGTCAAGCCATTATGAGTGAAGGGCCCATTGGCACTATCAACCCATGGGAGTGTGCACGTCCATGTAAGGGTCTGAGCAATGACTAAGATGAGGATTATGCCAACGAGACATCATGGTGCTGTGCCCAACGCTATTTAGTACCATGTAGCGAGCGCCAAGCTGATGAAACATGCGCAGGGTGGCTAGAGAATTATTTATGGAGTGCCCACCTTCCATGCCTTTGTATGGAAGAGGCATTAAGTCATCAATCATGAAACGCGGAGGGAGAGAATCCGCACCTATGAGAGAGGCGATCTTTCCATCGCGGAAACCCGCCATCAAATCATCGGCCGTAAGGGCGAGAGCCAAATCGTTCGGATAGCGCTGTAAGGGAGTTGCGCGAGTGTGAAACCCCTCCAAATATAGAGAGCCCAATAGGGTTCTGCCCCCGTACCTCTATCAATCGATAGACGACGTCGATCTGCTCCATCGTCGCTTGCACGGCTCTAGCGCCTGTAAAGTCATCTCCTACGCATGTGACATAAACCGACCAGAACTGCGCACCGACCAAGCCTTGACGGAGTCTTGGAAGGTCGGTCATCAACTCTGAATGGAACGAGCACGCATGATTCGAATAATTTGTCGCCTTAGTAAATCGTCTGCTGTCATTGTGGGTATCGTACCAGACTGCACTCGGCTCAGGTCGATCGCTGAGAGATTGTTGGCTAGCATCTGCCTAAGGGCCCAGGGCAAGTCTATCGCCCAGTACGCCACATTGCTTAGGAGTCGATCACATCACGAGCAAAAGAATGACCCAGATCACTCACCATTGTGTCCGTCCACCAGAGGTGTCCTTGTTTGCAAATACTTGGCTCGCTCCAACGGAGAGGAAAACCTTGATGAACGAAGGTATGGTCACAATCACGATGAGTGTGTGAGTCCATCAATGCTGCTCTGGCGTTAGCACTCCGATACGTACGTGGGTGATTCGTCGTTCGAGTCCAGGGCCATGGGCACGGCGACAGCAATGACCAGACACACTACGACCACCAGCGTCACCACGAACACCAGGAAGTACCCCTGCCGCCTGCCCCGACCATTCACGCGGAGGACCACCACCCCACCATCCCAGCCACCCATCGCCCCATCAGTCACCCTCCAAACCTCTGGTTCGCACGGACGCGCGCGTGCTCCGGTACCCCGGAGTACGGAGGTGCGCACCACCTCATGCCCACTCCACCCCATATAGAAATATATATATATATATAAATATAGAAACCCCTCGTACCAAGCCGAAGAGGAGCAGCAGTGCAGCAGGAGGGGAAGAGGAGCGTGGGTGCGTACCGCAGGAGGGCCTTGGCGCGGTCGAGGGGGGAGGGCGAACGAGGGGCGAGGAGCGACTCCACCTCGCGCTCTTCACCGCCGTAGCGGGGCGTCTCCGATGAGGCGTCCATCAAGAAGTAGTCGTCGTCGTAGTCGTCGTCGTAGTCGGAGTAGTAGTAGGAGTAGTAGGGCTGCTGGTGATGGCTGTGGGGAGGGGGCTGGTCGTGGTGGTGGTGATGGTACCGCGAGCTGCTCTGGCTTACCCTGCTGCTGCTGCTGCTGGTAGTGAAAGTGGCCCGCCTCCGCGCTGACGTGGTGATGCCCGCCTACAGCACCTAGGGGCTGGCCGCTGTACCGTCCGGTCCCTTGGTGGTGGTGGTTGGGTGTGAGGTGTTATATCTCACTATCGCCGATGGCATGGGGCCGACGATGTGAAATGTTGAGGTTTCGTCCTGGAATGCCAAGCACGCCGGTGTAATATACTCACGAGATGAAATACGTGAGCTACCATTCATGTTCATTATTTTTCTTTATTACGTAGGCACACATGACCACAGGAGCGGGGACGTTTGGGTCTACCTCTACCTCCACCACCACCACCACCACCACCACCAACAGCATGCTGGGGGGCCATGTGGGGGGCTGGCTCGCTGCGATGACCGCCCTGGCCTGCGCAGCGGCCTATTACTACTCCTACTACTACTCCCGCTACTCGCCTTCTTCTCCTCCTCCTTCTTCGGACCGCACCTCCCGTACCACTCCCCAGCATGTTCACTTTTTCTATTCTTTTATGCAAAGATGGATCTCTCATGATTTATATCACACAATAAGATTATTTGAATCATTTCGTTTCTGTAAGTCCTGTCCTCTCGTGTTGTGTATTTCATATGTTTTTCCTTCGACGAAGGGGTGCACGGCGGGAGGGCAGGGCAGATAGCCGGCCGTGGGGTGGCGAGCGAACAAAGGAGGCCATCGGCGGACCTGCCTCCGCTGGAGGAAGAGCTGAGGCGGATGTGGGCCATCGACGCGCGGCGATTGCCCATCCCTGCTGACCTGCCGCGGCTTGCGCGCCGTATCACGTTCCGCTCGCCGTTGGCTAGTGTGGATGACCCGCACGCACCCTTCCGTGCTCTCGCTGAGCAGGCATTCCCCGCAACTCTGGGCAATCCCGTCTTCTTCCCGCCAACCGACCCGCGCCTTCACGATCAGGGGATGCCAACCTCGCACACGCAGCCCGAGCAAGTCATCGACGTCGACGTCGAGGAAGAGCGCAGGGCGGAGAGGATACGGCGGCAGCGCCTGGCCGACGTCCTCATGTGCCTCGCACGATCTTTGCAACGTCATATTCGACAAAACGAGCCAGAGGCCGACGATAACGATGAAACCCATGAACCCACGAACGGCGGGTGGGACCAAGAGCAGTTGGATCAGATAGTTGAGAAGCTTCAGGATATAATGAACCACTACGTGGAGGAGGACGGGGCTGACGGACAGCTTGCAATCGCTGAAGCGTTGAATGAGACGAACGCTTACCACTGTGTTCCGCTGGTTGGGCTGCTCAAACTCATCCAACAGCGAGCTATCTATGCCCCAGCTACTCGTATTAAGCTCTTCCTGCGGGACGAGCTTGGTCTCATGACCAAGGACACCCATGGGCCCCACGCTTGGCGAATCTTAGTCGACTTTGAGTACCACAACAACAACAAGGACGACACCAACTCGCGAGAGGTGGCGGTAACACATACGCGGCGTGAGCGATCATCAGCCGACCCTTTGCTAGAGCCGGAGCGATATTTTGAAGTCGAATGGCGCATCACGCTGGTCACAGACCGACACTTGTCGTCCCTGTCTCAGGTCGAGTTGGCCATCACTGACTTTACACCTCATCCGCAAATGCCTCCCGCTCTTCGCCAGCGAATTGAACAGACTCTGCGCAGGGCATGCCTCTCAACGACTGCAGCTTAACTGACCAACAAGCACAACTCAGTACAAGCCAGCTCTGCTCAGGCTAGCAAGCAGTTGCAGATGGTGGCGTATGTACATCAATTTCACTCCATCATGAACAACTGGCTTCACGCCCGTAGGCGGGCATCACCCACCATATCCCTGCTGCGGCCCTGGGAAGGAGCTTCCCCAAGACTACGGCACGAGCCCTGCTGCGGATCGAGGTAGCTTCACACCCTCGCGCACGGAGGACACCTACAGTAGTTCCTGTGCTGCAGAGCTATCGGGCGGGAAGCGCGCTGCTGGTCGCACAGCAGCAGCGGCAGCGTCGGAGCACAATTGGCGGCTGCGCGGAGGGGAGGAAGGACGTGTGGCCCGCGGTGGTGGATGCATCCACATCCGCCATTCTGCGGAATGATCGTGGCCCCCCCAAGTCCTAAGTGCTGGTCTTCTTCATGAACGGGTGTGTCAATTGTAGATATGGGGCTCGTTGAGGCGCCCCTAACTTCTTTCAACTCCGCCGTACCACGAGCGACCGGCCATACACCGGAGGTGTTCGTATGCGCCCAGCTCCGCAAAGTCCTCGTCTGGCCTCTATTTATAATAGAACCATCACATTTGAGTTTATCATCCAGCCACCACACACAAGAGCTGCACACAACCAAACGTGCTTAGACTGTTCTTTATTCTCTTGGTACCTCCTCCCTCTGCTCCTTGATCCTTCCCTACGACGACGACGACTACTCGTACATGATTATACTGATACGGAAACGGATTTGCACTCTATCTATGCAGTCTGATCATGAACGGTCAAGTGTCGAGCATTTGGTTGATGTTGGCCTTCATAGTCCTCGCCGCCCTCATCTCAGTTCCCACGGTGGCAGATGCCCAGTTCTGCTACCCTCAGCAAGGCCTCAACTTCACATCCGAGAGCGGTAAGCTGTGGGTCAACGGACAGCGCTTCTATCTCAAGGGCACTTCGTGGTTCGGGTTCGAGACCTCGTCCCAGGTAGTGCATGGTTTGTGGGCCCAGTCCTACACCTCACTTCTCGACTTCGTGGCCAACAACGGCTTCAATGCCATCCGTCTGCCGTTTCACTTGGGCCTCGCCCTAAACGATGCTACACCCAACGGCATCAATTACGGCTCCAACTCGGATCTTCAGGGCCTGTCCTCCCTCCAGGTCATGGACAAGATCATCACCACCGCCGCCCAGCGTGGCATCGTGATCATGCTCGACCTTCACTCCTTCAACCCGGACTCCTTCTCCAGCGACGGGATGTGGTACAATAGCAATAACCCAGAGTCGAAGGTCATACAGGGCTGGACCAACATTCTCCAACGGTACAAGAACCAGTGGAACGTCATCGCCGCCGATCTCAAGAATGAGCCCTATTCGGCTACGTGGGGCACCGGCAATCCCAACACCGATTGGAATCTGGGCGCCGCCAGGTTGGCCAACGCCATCGCCAGCAGCGTGAGCAACCGGTTCCTCATGTTTGTCGAGGGTGTCACCAACTCACCGGCAAGCTCTGATGCCTGTTTCTATGGCGAGAACCTCATCGTAAGTTCCTCCCCTCCCCATATCCTGATCAGCTAGTCTGGTGGTCAGTCGTGGAGAGGGCACTGATCGCTTTTCGTGAACCAGGGTGCGAGGTCCAACCCGGTGGTGATTGATTATCCTTACAAGCTCGTCTACAGCCCGCACGTCTACGGGCCCAATGTGTATGGTCAGCCCTACTTCTCTGCGTCCAACTTCCCTTCCAACATGCCAAGCATCTGGGATGCCCACTTTGGCTTCGTTCCCTCGGTCACCGGGCGTGCGCTCGTGATCGGAGAGTGGGGCGGCCCGTGGAGCGGCAAGGATGCCCAGTGGATGACCGCCCTCAAGAACTATCTCGTTTCCAAGGATTCCACCGACCAGTTCTTCTGGTGCCTCAACCCCAACTCTGGCGACACTGGCGGACTTCTCCAGAACGATTGGGCCTCACCGGTGAGCGACAAGCTGAGCCTTCTCGCATCACTCGTGTCGGCGCCCACCAAGTTCTCGATCAGTTCTCAGGGCCAAGTGTGCATCAACGGCGGCAGCGGGCCCGCGCCTTCGTCTTCCTCGGCACCCCAACCATCGGCCACTTCCTCTTCGGTACCCAAGCCGTCAGTCTCGAGCTCGTCTGTTCCCAAGCCATCGGCCTCTTCCTCTTCTGTGCCCAAGCCGTCAGCCTCGTCCTCGGCTGTGCCTCCTTCTCCATCGGCCTCGCCCAAGATCTCTGCCTCGGCTTCCCCTGCGGTCCCTCGTGCGTCGATCTCATCGGTACCACAGAGCTCGGCTTCCTCGACGCCCTCGCACTTACCCGTCCCTTCGGCCTCTTCCACGCCTGTGCCTCCGGCTGTGGATGAGTTCTCGTTTTACATCGGGACCAGCGCGTGGTGGATGGCCGTGACCATTCCCGGTTCGCGCTCGGTATCGATCGACTGCGGCAACGGACAGGGGATGGTCGCGATGACGCCAGCCTGGCTTCCGCACATGTGGACGTTTACCTCGACGAACGGCCACCCGTGCAAGTCCACCCTCACCTTCCTCGTCAATGGCGTGACGCAGAGCGTCGTCGCGCCCTGGGCTTGACCGGTGTCCATGCTTGACTCTCTCCTGTCGCGCCTCTTCCCTCATCCCTCTCTCTCT
Organism: Acanthamoeba royreba; assembly: GCA_000826365.1. Classification (NCBI taxonomy): domain Eukaryota; phylum Discosea; order Longamoebia; family Acanthamoebidae; genus Acanthamoeba; species Acanthamoeba royreba. Next base: position 55,179 of record CDEZ01023415.1, read on the forward strand.
CTTTTGTAAGTAGCCTCATTTGCGCAACATTCAATCAGCATCATCTTCCTCTTACCCTCTGCTCCTAATCCGTCCGTCCTCGTGATGATGGCTAACCAGGGGTCGTCTACCGACCGAGAGGAGCAAGGCATGTGCAGCGCTGGCGTACCAAAAAGAAAGACAAAACAAGAAAGAAAAAGAAAAGGGACCACCGCCGATATATAAATATATCTCTATATCTCAACTTGTTGTTGGATGACGGGAGGAGGGGGAGGGCAGCAGGAGGGCAGCAGCGGGTGGCCCACCACAACAGCGTGGCTGGGGCAGCGCGTGGTGTGGTGGGCCACCTCGGGCGATCCACAGCGCCGTCGGGTGTTGGCCCTCCTCTTCCTCTTCTCCGCACTCGGCGCCGCCCTTCTCGGCTTCCGGCGACGGTGGCTCGCCCGCCGGGTGGGACGGCCACCCCTCTCCGCGACCGCTTCCTCCGCCTCCCCCGAGCTGCACGACTCACAAGAGGAGGAGGAGGAGGAAGGGGAAGGCCCCCACGTGTTTGACTATATTGTGGTGGGCGGGGGCACGGCGGGCTGCGTGCTGGCCTGCCGGCTCTCGTCTCCTCCGGAGGCTGCTCAACTGGCTGCTGCACCAGCGCCACGGGTGCTGCTACTCGAAGCGGGCGGCCACCCGCCTGCCCTGTCACCCCTGCGGTTCCTCCGCCAGTGGTGGTGGTGGGGGGCCTCCTCCTCCTTCACCACCTCTGCACCTACACCACCATCACCACTTGGCGACGGGGAGGGCATGTCGTCGTCGTCGTCGTCGTCTGCGTGGACGAGAGCATCGTCGTGTTGTCACGGGGTGGAGGAGGGCCTGGTGGAGGTGCCCTACTTTGCGCATCAGCTGCAGCGCGGGCGGGAGGAAGGGGAGGTGCTCGATGAAGAACGGGAGGATGCCCCGGAGGGGACCGGCCTCGGGTCCGGGGCGGGCTGCTCGCGGTGCTGGCGATACCTGACGGAGCCGCAGCGCAATGCGCACTATCGGCGCCTGGAGTGGAAGCGTGCTCGGATGTACGTACATTGGTCCATGGATGCCTACAAGCATGAGTGCATGCGTCCTGTGGGGCTTGGCGCGCTGACATGCTTCCCTCCAGGCTAGGCGGCTCGAGTTCGATCGATTCGATGTTGTACGTGCGAGGGTGCGCGGCTGACTATAATAGATGGTTGCGTTCCTTTGGTTGCGTGGGCTGGGGTTGTGCCGACGTTCAGCCCTACTTCCTGAGGGCAGAACAACCGTATGCTCCTGCATCACTGTCTGCGCTCATTACTCTGGCCAGAGTTTGACAAAGTGGCAGGGTGGCTCGTGATGTTCCCTCAAGCACCCACGTTCCTGGCCTTCCTGTGATCCGTAGTGACAGCTCTAGTTCCCTGGTAAGGTAGGAAGAGACTCGATTCAAGCTTTCGCACACAGGCACAACGCACACTCCTATCATTTATCGTTGTTAACACATCAGCGTACTGTGCAGAGCGTTTATCGGATCGGCACAAGGGCTTGGGCTGCCTTTCAACGGCGATTCATCCTTCGAGTCGCAAGTAGGTGTTGCCTATCCTCAGTTCACAGTACACCGTGGTCGAAGGTTCGAACATTCCCCGCACCAGCCTGTTCTCTGGGGACGCTTGGAATAACCCGAGGACATGTGACTCTTAGGGCCACGTCTTGTTCCACTTTTCTTTCTACGGATGTACGGACACGCTCCAATCTTACTATTTGTACATATGCACATGTAACAAGAATACTGTTAGATGATAGGAAGCGCGCTATCGGTAAGAAGGCCCACAAGCTATTACGTGGATGTTGCAGAGGACTTAGAAGTATCTCTACAGGTGTCCAGTTTTGTGTGAGGCGAGGTAACCAGGAACGATATTATCGCGCCTATGCGCAAGAGGAGGTCATACTATCCGCGGGGGCCATTGAAACTCCTAAGCTCCTCCTTCTGTCTGGTTTCGGTACTGGGCGACCTCTCAGCAGACGACAATAGTGCTCATGGCTGTAGTAAATTCTCCAACTCAACAACCTTGCAGGTCCAAAGGAGCACTTGCGACGAAAGCGTATACCCCTCATGCGGGACATGCCAGCGATTGGTCAATTTATGCAAGATCCAGTAGTTTGTACCTTGGCCTGGCGTGTCCAGCAGCCGCTTACTCTCGATGGATCATCTCTAATGCTCGTACATGACCCTAGCAATCGTCAACTTCTGTTAGGATCATCCGCATTACTGAAACTACATTTTTGCTCAGGCTGTACAAAATCTGCTGTCTTACTATTTTTTCAAGACCGGGCCGTTCGCCACGCCAGGAGTTGATGCCGTGATTTACGCCAGAACCCGTTCGTGTGGGTACCTGCATACCTTCTCCCAGGTGACACGCTGTAGCGTATACGCCCAATTGATCCCAAGTCTATGTACGCTTCCAATACTATTCAGATTGCCGCAACCTTTGTGCAATGTCAGTCTGGCTCTATCGAGTTCACTAGATTTAATGCCTCCCGACGTTTTACGCTCCGGTGATGAATCACAGGATCTACCTCCGTATGGGTACGTCGTTGCTACCGTTTAATGGATCGAACCAAATGTTGATTCTACGTGACTTCCTCGACAGATTCACGATATCAGTGACACTGCTGCATCCGGTCAGTCGAGGACGGCTCATGCTGCGCTCGTCGAATCCATATGAGGCACCTGTAGTTCAACCTAACTATTTGGAGTGGTACGCATGTATTCCAAGCTTGATTTCGATCTTCCTGACTAACTTTCCCCGCAGCGAAGAGGACATGGAAACTTTGATCGAAGGCCTCCAGATGGCGCGAACGCTCGTTTCGCACCCTGCTTTTGATATGTTCACGTACGACGCACAGGACTGAAGATGGTCCATTCCCGACATGAGACGAAGATCTCATATCATGTGGTGGGCATGCAGGGCAACAGAGATAATAGCTGCGGATGTGGCTCACGAACACCCTCAAGTAGAGAGTAGTCGATACTTACGGTACCGACTTGCTTGCTATGCCTCAAGCTTACCGCACGATGACAGTTGACTGCTGGATAGGACATATGTGCGCAGATATTTGACAAGTGCGAATTGGACTGTGGGTACATGCCGAATGGGGCGCGTGGGCCAAAGCGCAGTGAGCCCCGAACTGAAGCTTTATGGAATTGACAGTCTTAGGATCGTCGACGCCAGGTACGCCTCACTCGAGATATCTCGATTTTCATCCTCTGGCCGCCAAGACTGAAAACCCTCGCAGTGTGATCCCCGAGGTTCCGAGCGGGGGCAAACGGGCAGCTCTCACTATGCTTGCGGAGAAGGGCAGCGATATGATACTCTCGGAGAGGCGCCATCGGCTGATGGATAAATGGAAGAAGAATGAATGTGGGAGAGAGACCTTCCCCTCCGCCAGCCTCTAATCAGGCCAGGGATGATTGGTATGTATGCACATACGAAATTCCATGGAGTTATGCTTTCCTTCCACCCGCAAGCTCCCCCCATGCTCTGCTCTGTTTTTTTCGATTTTCAAAACAAAATCGAAAATCGAAAATTGGCGCTCCGGTGGTGGTCGTACTCGTCCCGTTCTTCTTCGTCTAGACGCAGCACCGCTGTTTTCTTTCTTTCTGCTCCCCCCCTTGAACATGCTTTTACTGCGTAGGTGTGGTGTCGCTGCTCGTGCCGGCACGAGTAGTCGTGTGGGCAGGGTCCTCCTCGCCCCATCACGAGGCGTGCCGCACCCGGCGGGCTCGCGCGTACCCGTGCGCTGCTTGTCCTCGTCGGAGGGGGAGGAGGAGTGGAAGAAGCGAGCGGCCAAGGAGCTGAAGGCGTCGGCGCACGAGGGCAAGGACCCCCTGGCCTCCCTTTCCTTCGACACCCCCGAGGGCCTCCGCATGAAGCCGCTCTACACTCCACAGGACGTGGAGGGGCTCAGCCACAGCTATCCGGGCGTGTACCCCTACACCCGCGGCCCCTACGCCACCATGTACACCAACCGCGCCTGGACCGTCCGCCAGTACGCCGGCTTCTCCACTGCCGAGGAGTCCAACAAGTTCTACAAGCAGAACCTCGCCGCCGGTCAGACCGGCCTCTCTGTGGCCTTTGACCTCGCCACCCACCGCGGGTTCGTTGTCCCCTGCTCGCCACACCCCTCCATGACAAATTAATATACGAACACTAGGAAAATATTTATTTTTTATATATTTATTTAATTTTAGAATTTACGATTGTGTGCAGATAGTTTGTTGTTGTTGTTGTTGTTGTTGTTGTTGATGTTATCTTCCTTCTTGGTGGTGGTGGGTATGTGTGCACAGATACGACTCAAACCACCCGCGTGTCAAGGGTGATGTCGGCATGGCTGGTGTGGCCATCGATACGGTTGAGGACATGAAGATCCTCTTCAAGGACATCCCACTCGACAAGGTGTCCGTTTCCATGACCATGAACGGTGCTGTGCTTCCTGTGCTGGCTATGTACATTGTTGCTGCCGAGGAGCAAGGGGTCAAGCAGGCCCAGCTCTCAGGCACCATCCAGAACGATATCCTAAAGGAATTCATGGTGAGGTAAATTAGTGCCTAGTGGACAGCCTGCCCTACCAATTCTTCTTGTCTGTTGGGTTGACTTGGTGGCCTATCAGGAACACCTTCATCTATCCTCCCAAACCATCCATGCGAATCGTGGGCGAAATCATGGCTTTCACCTCCAAGAACATGCCCAAGTACAATTCTATCTCTATCTCCGGTACTTGGCTTCCACCAAAGTGCAATGAGTAGAATACTCAAAGAAGTGGGTTTGCGAAGGGTATCACATTCAGGAAGCTGGAGCTGATGCCTCGCTGGAACTTGCCTACACAATTGCCGATGGCCTTGAGTACGTTAGAACTGGAATGGCTCAAGGTAACGTAGTGCACTTTGGAGACTGCGCGTTCCTCACCGACTGACGTGCTTGCTCATTCGGTTCATCATTTCTTAGGCTTGAGTGTCGATAACTTATCACCTCGATTCTCCTTCTTTTTTGGCATTGGCATGAACTTCTACATGGAAATCGCCAAGCTCCGTGCGGCCCGGAGAGTGTGGGCTCAGCTCGTTAGGGAGAAGTTTAATCCTAAGGACGAGAGGTAGAATGTCATCAGTTTAGTACAAGCACGTAGAGTTTGCTCACTCACTCACCCACCCATCCCACCCACCCACCCAACTCTTCCAGGTCTCTCCTAGTAAGGACTCACTGCCAGACTTCAGGATGGTCACTTACTGAACAGGATCCTTACAACAATATTATAAGGTGCCGTCCCTTCAGCGTGGCCTCGATCCTCACAGATTGCTGAAAGCACTCTGCTTAGAACTACAATTGAGGCTATGGCCGCCGTACTTGGTGGGACTCAAAGCTTGCATACGAACGCATATGACGAGGTTCATTTCTCTTCTCTATATATATGGTGAAGTACTCACCGATATGATTATCCAAGGCTGTGGGTCTACCCACTGTCACTTCGGCCCGAGTGGCTCGTAATACCCAACTTATTCTACGTGACGAGAGCGGCATACCCAAGGTAGGTAACTCCTCTTCACCATGCGTAAAACCGAGAATGAATAAATAATCATTTTAACTTTACACATCCTTCGTCAGGTCATTGATCCATGGGGCGGCTCTTACATGATGGAGAGGCTAACTGATGATCTGGCCAACAAAGCACTCGAGATCATCAACGAGGTGGAATCAATGGGAGGCATGTCGGTTGCCGTAGAGAAGGGCATTCCTAAGCTTCGCATCGAGCAGGTTGCCGCCAGGCGGCAGGCTGCGTAAGTCTCCCTTTTACTACTCATGGGTCAACCTGTGAATTTCATGTAGACTTTTACAGAATCGACTCGGGTCAGCAAGTCATTGTTGGCGTCAACAAGTTCCGCTTAGCCAAGGAGGAAAAGATCGAGGTGCTCCAGATTGACAATACCGCTGTCAGGGAACAGCAGATAAAGCGACTTAACGAGGTGCAATCCTTTTTCAATATTTCGTTCAGTGCAACATAGTAATCTCGATCGGGGTTTCCTGCTGCGGGCAGATCTTTACCAACAGGGACAAGGCCAAGGCAGAGCAGTGCCTGCAGAACCTTACCAAGGCGGCTTCGGGGGAGGTCTCAGGCAACCTACTTGAACTAGCTGTTGAGGCTGCCCGCGCTCGTTGCTCTGTGGGCGAGATTAGTGATGCCCTCGAAAAGGTGTTTGGGCGTTTCCAGCTTAACGATAGGTATGCCGCAGTTGGTTGTGTGACCTGATCGGGCAGTGGTAAACCTCGTCTTTAGATACTAATGTCGATCCCAGTCTTGTGAGTGGTGTCTATTCCTCCAGCCACCCGCAGCAGGATCTCATCCGGCGTATCCAAGGGCTCTCCGATAATTTCCTGAAGGAGGAGGGCAGAAGGCCCCGTATACTTGTAGCTAAGATGGGACAAGATGGTCATGACAGAGGTTCGATTCCAATGGAATTGTAATTCTACCTCGAGTTTCTTCTCATCTTGCCCGTTTCCACATAGGCGCCAAGGTTATAGCTACTGGTTTTGCAGATCTCGGTTGGGACGTAGACGTGGGTCCCCTGTTCCAGACGCCCGCTGAGGTAGCACGACAGGCCATCGATGCAGACGTGCATGCTGTGGGTGTAAGTCTACTCCGTACCTTGATGCGATCAGTCGCGTGTAAGTGCGCTTATCTCTGTATGCGTGGTTGTGTGCGACCAGATCTCCAGCCAGGCGGCTGGCCACAAGACGCTGGTACCGGAGCTCGTCGCCGAACTGAAGAAACAGGGAGCGGAAGATATTGTGGTTGTAGTCGGCGGCGTGATTCCTCCTGGGGATTACGATTTCCTGTACAAGAGAGGTGTGTCATGCATCTTCGGCCCAGGTGTGTTCCCTCTTCCCTCCCTGTACACCGCGGGCATGTTTTCTCACGGGGATGTGTGGCTCACAGGCACACGCATACCCGATGCCGCGGAGGATGTGCTCAAAGCCATCAAGCAGAAACACCCTAAAGGACCCGTCGCCAACCAGTAGGCGTCGTGCTGGAGCACCCTTACCTCACCCATACCCACCAAAAAGCAAAACCAACCACTCCGCTCTCGACAGGGGGGACGATTCCGTGGAATTCCCTCCCGGAGGGTCCAATAGGGAGCATCCTTTGGCCTTTCCGTCCAATTGTTAACGCTTC
>CDEZ01023415.1:62401-79998 GCA_000826365.1 Acanthamoeba royreba
AAAAAAATAATTCAAAAGAAAAGAAAAAGGTTGCTTTGGTCGGGCGGAACTCAACCAGCCACAGAGAGAGGACGAACAGCATGCACAGTACTACGCGTGCCTCGGGGGGAAGGAGGGTAAATGTGTGGCCTCGCCTGGTGACCCTCGCGGCGCGGGGGCAGCCAAACGGACCCTCGCGAGGCGGGGCAGTCAGCTTGGTGTTGGCAGCACCGGTCGCGCTGGTGGGCCGCGCACCACCGTGCCGTTCCCCCACTTCCCTCTTCTTCTGTCCTCCTATGGCTGCAGCCTCGCCCACGCGTCTCAAGACTTGTTCCTCTCTTCCCTTGTTCCGCCTCTTCTCCACCACCACCACCACCTCTCCTCCTCTCGTGGTGGCCTCAGGTGCAGTGTTGTGTTGCACCCCCTCTTTCCTTTCTCTTTTTTTCTCCTTGCCTCTCTTCCACGCTCCATTCCCTCCACACAAACACACCTGTCTGCATATGATGTGGGCTGACCTCTCTCTATATGCAGGGACCAAGCAGCAAGTTGATGGCGTTGTAGTTGGCATCTTCGACGGCGGCGCGCTCAGCCAAGCGGGCCAAGCCATCGACAAAAGTTCAGAGGGTGCGCTCGCCCGGCTTGTCAAACTCTCCAAAAAGGCCAGCAAAGGTATGTGACTTGACCTGCGATAATCGCTTCAGCTAACCCTGTTCCTGCAAACCACTACTACGACACACAAACAACTACATGCAGGTGAAGTCGGTGTTGGGGAGGTGTTCCTTGGCCTGAGCGAGAATTATCCCCGGGTGGCGGTTGTGGGACTGGGAAAGCATCCTCGTGATGTCACCCTTACGCCGGAACAAGAGGACTACCGCGAGAGTACGTGCATCTTTCACTGCGCAAGTAGACATTGTTCATTCACAGATCTAGTTGTTGCTCTAGGTCAACCCAAGCCTAGTGATGCCGTGAAGCAGGCAGCTGCTCGCGGAGCGAGGGTAGAAATCCATATCGCATCTACGTTTAAATATACTAACGATAGAGTTAACGAATACACTGATTCAGCTCTTAAGGGAACACGGAGCCAAGGTGATCGGTGTAGAGGCCTTTGGCGACTTCACCAATTTGCCGGGGGCACAGTGTACGCGTACTGTGTGACTTAATGACGTGCACAGTCTTGTAATCATGACTTCTTGGCAGTGGCAGCTGAGGGCTCAATCTTGGGTCTGTACAAGTATGATGAGCTCTTCTCAAAGAAGGAGGATGAAGTACCAACCACAGCGTCTCAAGGCTTAGGTGTTGCATTTTGGCTTATATTGTGTCATTCGTTTTCTTGCCTGTTCACTAGGTTGTGGATGTGCAGCTATGGGAATCTAATGGTGATACCGAGCTACAATGGCAGCGCGGTAGGATCATCGCGCAGGCTCAGAACTTTGCGCGTAAGCTGGCCGACACGCCCTCCAATCTGATGACTCCGTCAATGTTCGTGAACAAGGTTGAGGAGCAATTCGCTACGCTTCCTAACAAGGACCATATCAGCATCCTCGTTCGTGACAAGTTACCTATGCCCTCCTACGTCTTTTTTCTGTCATTTTATATTTATTGTTTTTCTTTTTCTTTTGTTTGTTGGTGACATTGTTGCTGAGCTGTGTACGTGTTCGGGATGAAAGAGAGTGGGCGGAGGAGCAGGGCATGGGTTGTTTTCTAGGTGTGACCAAAGGCAGCGCTGAACCTCCTAAGTTCTTGGAAATCCATTATAGTCCGTTTGGAGATGAGGGCAAGGACGTGACCCCCGTCGTTTTGGTAGGCAAAGGCGTTACTTTTGACAGGTACGGCTCGCTTTAGAACAATCTCCGTCGCATCATATGTGCTGTTTAACCTCTCCGTGATTGTAGTGGCGGTATCTCCATCAAGCCCTCGGAGGGGATGGGCATGATGCGGGGAGATATGGGTGGTGCTGCAGCTGTCGTTTCGGCCCTGTGGGCTCTGGCTTCTCTGCAGACTCCTATTAAGGCTGTTTCCCTCACTCCACTCTGCGGTATGTGTACCAAAGATCACCTTTTTGTTTGTTTGTTTTTTACATTTTTTAGCGCGTTGTTGCGCCTCACCTTCGGTACCCCTCTAGAAAATATGCCATCCGGAACTGCCATCAAGCCCGGTGACGTGTTGCGAGCAAAGAACGGCAAGACTGTCGAGGTACCTCTCGCAGGTACAGACGATGTCCGAACTCCGTCTGATGTATCACTCAGGTCGACAATACGGACGCCGAAGGCCGTTTGATCTTGGCTGACGCCCTTGTCTATGCTAATTCATTCCGGCCTGCTGCAGTTATTGACGTGGCCACTCTAACCGGGTACGACCCACAAGCTGGAAAATATCGTGATCTGGTAAGCGATGCTAATTTTAAAACAACTTGACCCAGTGCGATGGGTATAGCCTTGGGAGCTGGCGCCACTGGTGTATTCACCACGAGCGACAAACTTTGGCGTGAAATGGATGAGGCCGGCTGGAAGACTGACTCACGGGTAGGCCGTTTTTCCTCGCACATACTTTGTTCCCCGATCCAAGTTTGCTCTATTTTCTCTTGAATCGGACAGGTGTGGCGAATGCCTCTGTTCGCTTCGTACAAGAAACAGATTAAGTCCTCCTATGCCGATCTGAAGAACACAGGAGGTCGCCCAGCCGGCTCCTGCACCGCCGCTCTATTCCTCAAGGGTGTGTATTCGTAGGCAGTGAAACGTGGCATTTTGGGAAAGGACTCACACATTCGCACGACAGAGTTCGTGGATACACCCGCGTGGATGCACATGGATATTGCTGGCGTCATGCACTCCGATGATGTACGTCCCCTCTCAGCTGCGTGCATGTCGGCGTGCGTATCGGTGTTGATGGATCTTATGGGCGGCGACAGCGCAACGCATACACGCCCAAGGGCATGGCTGGGGAGCCCGTACGCACCCTCGTTCAGTGGTGCCGAGACCGCGCAGAGAAGTGAAGCTCTTCTGTGTCGAGTGTCCTTCTTCTTTTGAGGGGGCTTACCGCGGAAGAGAAGAAAAAAAAAGAAGAAAAGGCACCACACACCCACGAAGTGGATGGAGAAGGAGGAGGTGGGCCAGGCGGAGAGTGGGGCGAAGGGGCAGGGCTTTCGATTTGGAGGCTGGAAGATGAACCCCCTCACTTCCTCGCGTAGTGCCCAACCCAGTGCAGTGCCCTTATCGCCTCACGTAAGCAGACTCATGAGGTCAATAATGAATGAATCGCAAACAAAGCCAGGATTATGATTATCGTTTATAATTATTAAATCCACACAAAAATAACCTCAAGATGCAGAAGAGTCATGAGGCCGAAGAAGAAGAAGAAGAAGAAGAAGAATCGGCGTTGGCGGTGAGCGAGCGACTACAGGAGCTAGGGAGCCGGTTGGCGGAGGAGGGGCAGTACAAGCAAGCTTTGGCCAAGTGGGATCAGGCCCTCCTCCTCACTCCGGACCGTCCTGTCCTCTACGAACTCAAGGCGCAGGTAGGGACTTGCTCCTTTGGCGTACCAGTTTTAGTTTTGGAAGTGGCCCCTCCAACGAGCAATGCAGCTAACAGCTGTTCTGTGCGCCGAGCAGGTCCTGATGGAGGAGGAGCAGTGGTGGTCTGCAGTACAGGCGGCCACTCGCGCCACTGAATTTGCCCCGCAGTGGGCGGATGTACCTCTTGCTTGCTTGCTTTCACGGCCATGAATGATCGACACACAAGTCAATTGACGCAAGTCCGTTGATCAATCACCACCCAGGGTTTCATAACGCTCGCACGGGCGCAACTCAATTATGGGGAAGTCGAGTTGGCCATTGGCAGCTTTGAAACAGCTCACCGGCTTGTTTCTCCAGAGGACACCTCCACACGATGCTCCCTCGACCAGGAGCTGACGCAGGTTCGTGATCTTCTAGAGAAAAAGGTACGGTGATTACCCGTGAACGCGCTTGCCGTACCTTACCAGGAATGCATTACTGCGGGACGCACACTAGATGGAGATGGACGCAGCTACATTACCGGTGGATCATGGCCTCATCAGGCAGCTCAAACGAAACGCCATCTTACGCGAACAGAATATCCGAGAAGTCACGATCTGCTCAGGTGCGGCCGAGCAACGGAATCCTTCAAGGCAAGGCGATCTTGAGGAAGTAGAGGAAGGTCAGGATTACCAAACCTTGTGGGACACTGTGAAGCAAGTGGGCGAGGAGAGCCTCTACCAATACCGTTACAAACGAGCGAGAAACCTGAGCAGCGACGATACTGACTTTGTGGAGGAGTTTGAAGACGAACAAGCCGACACAAAGGAGTGATCACGAAGCCTTCTCACTATTATCGTTCCCCTGCAACTGACAGTGCCAAGAAGAGGTTGGTATATCACTCTCACCCAGATCAGGCTAACTTGCTTGCGTTCACGGCCATGAATGATCGACACAGCTTTATTTTTCTTACAACCAGAACATGCAGCCGTTTTCATTGGACGCTGCACTTGAGACGCCGGTAGGCCTGGGTATCAGAGCTTCTGGTGGACTTCAGCTGGCCAGCCGATGATGCTGTGGCAGTCTTCCTGGCCCTCTCGATGGCCGGCGACTGTGCTGAAGTACTTGGCTGCGATGAGGATCTGTCGAGCGCTCCCTCGTCAATCAACTCAACCTCATCGTAGCACTCAGGGGCAGGCGGGAGGGGACACTCGATATACTCCATGCTTTCCGCGCGCACTCGTCGTTCCTGCTCTTCGCGCGACAGGGAGGACGAAATCGAGGAGCTCAGGCCTGGGAATGGGACTGTTGGTCTTTCAAATGGTGGCCGAAGCAATCGGTTGGCTGCTGCATCGCTCTCGGCTCGTCTTCTCTTCTGCGCAGCCCACGACTTCTTTGGGTCCCAATACGTAGCAGACGAGGTTGAGGTGAGTTCCCTCTCGGTATCATTCCTGCATAGAGTGGGTGCTCGCCTCATCAGTACACCGCCCCAAGTCAGGCAGTCTGGATAGGCTACAACGTACGCTGGGGAGCGCGGAGAGGCCGGAGCTGAGCGGTTGGCGAGCACTGCCCTCATGAAGGGCTTCTCCTCATCCGCCCGGGCGCTCGGCGAGGCTGCTCGTACAGCCGTCTTGCGGAGGGCAAAGTTGGGTGGGACGGGCACCATCCTACCGCACCCTCCCGGCGGAATGCGCCGCTTCTCCCCCGTCGTGGCAGTGGTGGTGGCGGGCTGCGTGCCTCTGCCGCGACGTGCGTCATTCTCCTCCTCGTCGTCGTCGCCCGCCAGTTCGGCCACGCCTTCGCCTCGGGGCGACTTGGCCTTGTGCCCTCGCTCTTCGCCGATGCCCTCGCAGCCAGCCGCCCACGCCATCCCCACGCAGCCCTCCTCCTCCTGCTGCTCCTGCTGCTGCTCCTGCTGCTTCTCCCCATTCCGCGGAAGGAGAAGCCTGCAGCCCATGCTGGCGAGGACCAGCGGCGGCACCACCGCGCCGTCACTTCTTGCTCCCCCACCATGGTGGCCACCTCTTCGTCTGCTCGGCCCCGTCATCTCCTCCTCCTCCTCCTCCTCCTTCTTCTTCGTCTCGTGGCCGCCATCGGGGAGGTCGTGATCTGTCCTCCTCGGGAAGGATCGCGGGGCCCTCGCGGGAAGGAGAGCGCTGTGCTGTGGCTTGTGGTCGGCCGGCGGCACGGGGAGAGGGCAGATGAAGATGGAATTGTTCTGCACAACGTCGTAGCCCTCTTCTTCTGGGAAGAGGTCCTCCTCGACCACTACCTGCGCGAAGAGATCCTCCGCGTGCTCCACCTCCACAGGTTCCTCGGTCATGGCTAGAGTGGCCTCTGGCGTGCGGGAGTGACCGCTCCTGATGGTAGTGGTGGTGGTGGTGGTGGTGAACATGGGTCTTCTCGACTGCGGTGATTGCTTGGGTGTGATAGACCGGTAGGCGCAATGAATGGCTCCTCCTTCTCTTCTCGATGTTGCTGTGAAGAACGCCTCCGTCAAGTAGACCTGTCTCTCTCTTGATCCTTCGAAGCGTGTGGGAGTGTTTATGTCGCCGTGAGTCCTCTCGCGTACCCGTACACCCGGTCCACGCGAGTGCCGTACCGGCCAGACATCGTCACATGTCCCACCCAGGCTGTTCCTGTACGACCCACCACGAAACCTTCCGTGGAAGGGTGCAAGTATCCAAGGAATGCTAGTGCACACTCTGCAAGCGTTCCTTACATTTTTGTCATTTTTGGAGTTTTCTTCGACATTGTTTAAATTCCGAGGAGGTATTTCGTGTATGCCGGTACATCATTACGCCACTGATGGTGTGGATGACGCCGGCCACGCGACAGATCCCGACTCTCTCCTCTGGCCTCGGTGGCTCGCCGCCAGTTGCGCAGAGACAGAAAGACCCAGCAGCAGCAGCAGCCACAGTTTGCCCTGCTTATCATGCAAGGTTCGTTGCGCTTCCTCCTCCTTTATTACCACCACCACCAGCTCAACTCTCTCACACGAGAGAGGGAAGCAGGAGGGGACAGCCACCGCACACGTCTCGCGTCGGGCCTGCGTCGGTGGCGTGTGGCAGTGGTGGGGGCTGGCGTGGCGGGGCTGGCGTGCGCGCGAGTGCTGGTGAGCGCTGGCCATGATGTGCAGGTGTTTGACAAGGGCCTCCACGCTCCCGGTGGTCGGGTGCACACGCGCACCGTGCGCCTCGACCGCTTCGGCCGCCTCCTCCCTCCCCGCCACTTGACCTCACCGCAACACCCGGGCGGCAGCAGCAGCAGCGAGGAGGAGGAGGAGGTGCTGACCTTCGACGACGGGGCGCAGTACTTCACAGCGCGGGTGCCCGAGTTCCGGCGGGTGGTGGAGGAGTGCGTGGCCCAGGGATGCGTTCGAGAGTGGAGCCCGATCCGTCTGGCGGTCATCGACCGGGAGGGCGAGGTGCGCCTCAAGCCGCCAGAGGAGGCCTCCCGGTCCACCGAGGATGTGCGGCGATACGTGGGCAGTCCCACCATGCACGCCCTGATCCCCTTCCTCGCCCAGCCTGTGGCTCACACCATCCATCAAGCCGTGCGCGTGACCCGACTCCAGGTACACAGCACTCATCGGGATAGCGCGTTTGGCCACGCTCATGTGAATGCAGCGAGAGGGAATGGAATGGCGGCTGATCGACGAGCATGGCCAAGAGCTGGGCGCCTACGAGGCGCTGGTGATAGCCGTACCACCAAGCCAGGCCGCAGAGATCCTCATCACTTTACCGGAACTTCGTGACAAAGCGGCCGCCGTTCACATGAATCCCTGCTGGTACGAGAGAGCCTTGGGCTGATGCTAGGGTGAAGGAACTCGATGCCTCATACCTCGTGGCGCGTTGCAGGGCTCTCGGGATAGCGTTCGACAAGCGACAATCCTCTCTCGACTTTGAGGGCGCTTTCGTGAACGACAACAAATCACCTCTCTCGTGGATTGCGCGTAACTCGAGCAAGCCATCCCGTTGCAACGGTATGCGCAGAACGCTGATGAAGAATATGATCCCAATATTGGCGCTCTAATCTTCCGTCAGGGTCTAAGAAAGACTGTTGGGTGCTGCACGGTAGTGCAACGTGGTCAATGGAACATCTTGAAGATGATGCAGCAAATGTCACGCGCGCACTCCTCGATGGATTTAGAAGGTTCGGGCCATGTCCTCCACCGCCTGGTTGCTGAGGCTAATAGGCTGAGTACTCAGAGCGGTAGGCGGAGCGATAGACGAGCCAAGCTATGTGGGCACTGCCTTTCGCTGGAGATATGCGATACCGGAGAAACCTCTGCCTGATCGCTTTCTCTACGAGAGTGCACTTCACGTCGGGTTGTGTGGTGACTGGTGCGGAGGTCCCCGCGTGGAGGTACCAGATACCTGTGCCTTACTCAATCGTGCGTGGCAAGCAGCGAAAGGTTTAATGAACGGTTATGACCGCAGGGAGCGTACATGAGCGGTTACCTGTTGGGACAGCACATGGTGGAGTCTTTCCGTGCTTACCCCTCGTCGTGAGCGCGCGGCATGCCTCAGTCTCACTCGACCTTCTTGGTGGCCTGGAGGCTCACGTTCTGCTCCAAGGTGACACGGCGCTTGTGGCGGTCGATGTTGTCTTCCATGATATCCTTGCGCACACCCAGCACGTCTTGCATGAGCTTCATGGCTCCTTTGCTTCCGCCCGCCACTAACAGAGCGTTGAGGGCCTTGGAGAGGAAGATGCTTTCCCTATTAAACAGCGTCGCGTACGCATCGAACCCGGCCCTGCGCCCCACCACCCACCATTGCGCACGTCAACACTCGCAAGCAGCCCCAACCACGGTGTTGCACGGGCAATGTACCAAGAGCACACAGCGTACGAGACCACCACCGCCACCAGCTCCTTCACCCCGGGACTGGCCCACGGTGCATGATGAGTAGCTTCTTTCTACACACTTACGACACGTCAGGCCGTACCTGTCGAGAGGTCCGCGCCACACGCGCAGCTCGAACACGACAGCGAGGGAGCGCTCGATGAAGAACGCAAGCACCAGCAAAAACACGAACGCCTCCTGCAACGCCTCATAGTCCAGATGGCCCTTGGCCGTCAGTGTGCTCAACACGGCCGCGTCGGTAGCTGCCATCCTGCGAGTGCTGTATAATCTGTGTAAACGTTTCAGCTGAACGCGCAGCTTCATTCATTAGGAAGCCCCTCAACTCCCATTGGGGGGGAGGCCCCTTGAGCGGAGTCTCCACGCGCTTGCCTTTTTTGGCAAAACATGCCTCTTGCGGCCGCAAGTAGCCTACCCCTGTTGCTGCTTCCAGGGCTCTCTTGACGCCCGCTTTCCAAAGGCGAACGTCATACCAGGCATGGCGAGTCACTCGAACGAGGTGCAGCAAGCCGAAGGACTCTGCGCAGCTGCTGCAGCTGGGGATATGGAACAGATCGCCAAACTACTGGCCCAAGGCGTCAACATCAACGCCAAGAACTCAGTACAGCTTTTCCCCTTTCGTTCGCCTTCTCCGTTTTGTGCTCGCCTCACACTATCTTCTCCCCTCCTCTGCCCAAAAGAGAGGGGTACGTGCTCTCCACCCTTGACGGCAGGGAGTAGAGGCCGGGGTGGTCTGGCGTGAATGGTGAAACTCAACAGTGACCTCTGTGTGCTGTGCCCTCTTACCATCTGGCTCACTTCTTGGAACAGGAGGTATGGTACCTTCCGCATGTGGCACCTTGCGGTCTCACTGACTAACTCTACCGTAGACGCCGTTGCACTCAGCATGCCGCAAGTCCACGCCTGAGATGGTGGAGTTGCTTCTCTACAAGGGAGCTGATCCGAGACAGGCTAACGTAACTTGGACCATCCCGCGCGAGACCGTGGATGTGCCACTAACTCTCTAATTTCCCCTGTCGGTCGTGGTGTGTGTCCGTCTGCAGGCCTATGTACGTACATGCTGTTGGGTTGCCTCGTTGTGCGTCGTCTAACCTCTCTCCACATGGTACCCCCTGGTGCTGCGGCCGCCTCCCAGACCAAGGAGGTACTGCGCTGCTTGAACTTGCGCAATTGGCCATGATGATGATCATCCCCTTCCATGATACTCACCGCAACCACAGACGGCCCTGCACATAGCGAGCTTCAATGGAAACACGCGCATGGTCACCGCCCTCCTGGCCAAGGGCGCCGACCCAGCCGCCAAGAACATCGTAGGTGCTTCCCTTCTTGTTGTGTGCGATAGGCTAGCCGCTGACCTCCTGAGGAACAGGAAGGTAAGACTCCCAAGGAGTACGCTCTGCAACGCAACCACCGGGACCTCCACCAACTCCTCTCCGGGGGAGGAGCCTCGCCACCACCCCCTCTCCCTCCTCCTGCTGCCGCCACGACCGTGCCTCCACCTCCCCTTCCAACGGTCGTGGACTCCCAGGGAGGACCTCCTCCACTGCCCCCATTCAAGGTGCCCTGCGGGCCTCCCGCCGTGGCGGCAGTTGCCCCGCCGCCTCCTCCTCCACTGAAAGCACCTCCGGCACCACCTCCTGCAGCTGCTTCAGCTCCCGCCGCCAAGTTGCGCCGTCGTAGTTCCGCGCCCTGCCTGCTCGCACCCACCACGCCCCCTACTGCGCTGGCCCCGCCATCCCCGCAGCAGCAGCTGGAGGACAAGAAGGCATCGAACGTCGCCACTTCGTTTAGCACCACGATAGACTTGCCGCCTTCGGTCATGGCCAAGCTCAGACGCGAGCAGCAAGAAGCCATGCTCCATGTCCCCAAGACTTTGATCGTTCCCCCGCCGGCCTGCGTACTCACGAAGGAGGTCAAGCAGTACGTGGACTCGCTCCAAGCCCAGATCGATGAGATCTCCCGTGAATGTGGCAAGTGTTCCACTCTCGTTCCCTGCACCTGCGGTGGTGATGATTCCATCATCCTATCTGGTGGCTGACCGGTGATCTCGCGCGCAGAGGTGCTGAAAAGAAAAGAACAAGATTCACTCAAGAGAATGATGGAAGAAAGGAACAAACAGAAAGTCGACCAAGTGACGAAGGCCATGGAAGGCGATTCCAAGGCTCTGGCCACTAGTGCTAGCCCTCCTCTACTGTATACAACCACGAATACGAGCTAATGAGACTTGTTTTTTTGTTGTTGTTGTTGTTGCAGTGCTCGGCTTCAAGGTTAGCAACAAGGGGGATAAGGAAGTGGACCAAATGAAGAAGAGCCTCAAGCACCGTGACAAAGAGATAGACAGGTTGCGTGCTCAGGAACTCAAGCTTACGAAGCAGTTGGTGGAACTCGAAGCTAAAATGAAGAAGATCATGGAGAGCACCTCTTCTTCCTCTAAAATACTCAAGGTCGACAGAGGTGCGTAAACTCCATGCACGTTCTTTTCTCCACACTCTTAAACCGTTGACCGTACTTATCAGTGAAGTGCTGGAACCCTGCAAAGACTGCCAAATGGATAAAGAAAGTGTGTGATGGAACCGATTACTCCAAGCAGATACTGGAGCAAACCATAAGGTTCCTCATCCTAACCTTTCCCAGAGCTTCTCGTACTAATGGCCGATAGTGGCGAGGCACTTCTGCTTATGGAAAAAGATGACCTCAGAGATCTCGGGTTGTCGATTGGCCATGCCAAAGTTGTGCTTGACTATATTCAAAGAATCAGTGCGTGCCTAACTCTCACCTTGCGTATTGCCACCATCTTAAACAATCGCAATCGCTGTAGAGGAAGCCAAGGCAGAAGAAGATAAGGATCTCGAGCAGGCAGCCAAGTACTATGCTCTGTCCGAGTGGTGGACGTTTCCGCCCTCCTTCATCAAGGAGAAGGGATGGCAGGAGAAATTTGGTTACCGCTCCTTTCTCTTAAAGCAGGGTATCTTGATCTTCTGCTCTTCCTACTTACATGGTTTTTCCTCACCAACCTCCATCGCTCCTCTCTTTCCAAGGAACCCAAATACTACATCAGAAAGCGTATGATCGCTTCAAAACTGTACTCCGTACCATAAGCGACGATTGGGAAGAAAGCCAACTTCATCGCGTCTATGCTGTGGACAATGAAGTACTTACTCAGGTAAGATGGGCGCGTTCAATTTTCCCCAAGAGCAAACTTTCATCGTCTTCTATCCAAGGCTTTCAATTCTCACGCCCAATTGACTGAGTTGCGCCTGCGGAGACACGACCACATTTTTGGCCAGCAGGGTTGGAGGTATGTGTACTCTTCTTTAACGCTCACCTCACGCTGAGAGGCGGGATTACTCAGGGTAAGAAACGAGAGTGAATCATGGGACGAATACCTGTGGCGGCTGTGGGTGTGGGATCAGTGCGAGCAAGCCTCGCTCAAGTTCGATGACAACAAGAGTTCTCTATCCCTCTTTCGCCAACTGTTGTTTGAGAGCGCTAACAAGACGTTCTCTCGCAAAGATTCATTGTTGAGGGTGCTTCCAGTCCTGCACGGTACCACGGAGGAGGTCGTGTGGAAGATCTGCCAGAAGGGAATGGTCAACCTATCCAAGCTTGACGATGGCTTCTTTGGCAAAGGTACCACCTAGCATACCAATCTGATCCCATAGGGTCGAGTCTTGTGCATGCGCCGCTCACCGCTCGCAACAACTTTCCGACAAGGTATGTACTTTACGGGCTCGGCCAAGTATGCGCTTAGGTATTACTGTAAGCCCTCTCCTGATACACGGGAGAAGACCCTTCTGGTGTGCTACCTCCAGGTACAGCGCGGGTTTCCTCTGTGTGCCGTAAGAGCATCTGTTTAGTGTGTGTGTTGTTAGTGGGGCAATCCTTATCCGGTGATCGAGCGACACGAGCTCCGCGGCAAACCTCTCAAGTCCGGCTATGACTTACACTTCACGGTACACTTGGAAATCATGTCCACCTGCTATGATGAACTTAGCGAAATTTCGGAATGCAGATGGTCAGTCCTGTTGAGTGTCTTCCCGTGCATCCCTCCAAAGTAAGCCCGCTCTACTCTGAGTATGTGGTAGTGCAAGAAGCGCAAATCGTCCCCCAATACGTGATATTCATCAAAGAGGACTAGTGCCCAGCTACTCTTGGAATTAAACCCATTACAAAGTGTCACCCACGGGTTATGCTTGCCAATGCCCTTTCGCTACTGTAACCAATTCTTCAAGTTTGTTACTAAATCCCCATTGTTTCCTCCATGTACAGTGTGATCAGGGGAGGGTAAAGACAATGGAGTGCCGGGAGAGCTGTTTCTTCATCTTGCGGAAATCGGAATCGCAGGTGAGCGCAGTAGGTCCTTTCAGCACCAAGAAGAACTCCTGCAGAAAAGAAAGTACCACACGAGCTTCCATCCCAAACTTCATGCCCTCGCACGGTGGTCCTCCAGTCTTGCTTCCTTCGCCCTCACATGGTCGATCTTGCTGGGGCTGGAGGAAGGAGTGGTGAACTGCCAGCTTGAGTGTATGGCAATTCTGCTGCTCCTCGGACAGAGCTGGTTGTACGTAACTAAAGTCGAGAATCCACCATCCTGACAAAAACATCCATTACTCTTGGCCAGTGGCTACGGCTACAGCGGGGAGGTACCGAGGCGTTTGAGAACCAGATGACGAACAGCTGGATCCATTACGTCATCATCGCGGGATATCTGTTCCGGGTTGTTCGTTTCAAGGAATACCGCTGCGCAGCCTACATCATGGCCCACTGAGAAGCGGAATAACAAGAAGCCCAATGTCAGCGCTGATGGACATGGCAGGAGGCGAGAGCTACGCAGTGCACCCATGGAAGCATCACGATGGAGGACAGCCAGCACATGCTGTATCATGAGAGCTCCAATACCCTTTCGCTGCCATGGGGGGCTCGTTGCTGTGTACCTGTCTGCCCCAAGTGCTTTACGTTAGAGAGAGGCCGAATTGGGGGAGGCCTGCAGCACGCACGTAAGCAGCCCACAGTTGCTTTGCTTGTAGTACTCACACGCCGTAGCACCCACCAATTCCACCTGTGCTCCGTCGTCGTCCCACCAGGGCAGGGCAGCTACTTGAGCTAAACGGTAGTCCCCACCGTATATGACCTCAAATGTTATTTACGCTTGTCGTGACCAGCGAGGAGTGGTCTGGGTACCTACGGCCACCTCTGTCCACCCCTGCGGACTGGAGGGGGCACAAGGCGTGGGGGGGCACTCGTAGCACGACCAGAACGTGGAGGAAAACCTCCGGCGCACTCTGGTCCGGAGAGGGGCGGTGCTCCGCTTCAAGCTGTTGCTGCCACGACTCAAAGGGTTCGAGCTCGTCAGGGAAGCGCCCAAACGCCGGCACCATGAGCTCGTCGTACACCCGCCGTGCGAGCACTCCCCGGCCATAGTACCTCTTCTCCGCCAGGTCCACCACGACCACCCTCGCCTGGTCGGTCATCCGCGGACCCGATGTGTCTGTCCGCTCGGAGGTTTAAGAAGAAAAAGTCAAGGTGTCCTTGAAGGAGCCAAGGAAGGAACGCAAAGGGGAGGAGAGGACTGCAAGTGTGTGTGTGTGACTCTCCAATGCATTCAATGCCCCGTAGAAGGCCGGCTCCATAACAGCACCGCAAGAGGTAGACACAGAACAAATGTGAGGACCACCACAAAAGGGACAAAGGCCTGCAAGGCGAGCGACAAGCCTAGCAAGAGCAGAAGCAGCACTTCCAAAGTCACGAATGGAAGTGTCGCGAGCATCCTCAGTCGGTGGAAGCTAAAGGCCCCTTGTTCCCCTGTTGGTAGTTCTGAAACGTCAACACACATGCATCATCAAGGCTGCAGGGAAATGGTCGGGGAAGGATACCAATGCTCGATCCCTTCAGGAAGTGCCTATGAAGAGCGTAGATGGCGCGTACAAGAGGGGCAATCTCGTAGGTGGAGATAGGCGGAGGCAAGGCTTCCTCCAAGTTGTTGCCGATGCCTTGAAGGACGATAACAAACAGCTCAGGACTTTCATATTCATACCACTCCAATTACAGGATAGCGGAGGCACCTCGGGGCATGAATCGCACGTCAAGAGGAGACCACCGCTTGGCAAAGGCGTGGTGTCGAAGAGCGAGTGGCGTGGTAGAATGCTTGGGCCGCATAGGGAGGCTTTCAATCTTACATTTTGCATCCATTAGTGTTCAGAAGTAAGCTTACGTCTACAAACTACGTAAGAGGCGTACTTGAAACATCTGCATTAGGTTGTCAATCAACCTGCTCATCCGAGTGCGCAAGGGTTCTTCTGCGTCAGGTGCCGCAGTATCCTCCACAGCACTATCTCTCACCTCCTAGTAGACCAATGGTGAGTGACGATGGAGGCTAACGACGTGAGAGGCGAACCATTAAAGTCTGGATGAGGCCGGTTATGTGGGCGTCCCGTTGAATCCTCTCCGCTGTGGGCGGCGTGTAGAACACCGGCACAAAGGCGCTTAGCCTTCCCCATATCGTCGTACAGTGATCAAGAAGACGTTCTGTGGGCGTAAATCTGTGAGAATGAGTGGAAACAAAAATTCACTGTGGATACGAACGTTCAAGTTGCTGCTGGATTTGGCTGTTCGTTGAAAATCCACTCTGCTGAAGTTGCAACGTTGTCCGCTCACCTTCTTTCACTATGGCTAAAAGCTGCGGATCGTGCATAGAACTAATAACCTGTCGAGAGGGAAATACAATTAAGGGCAATGTCATAACCAAACGCTCAATGAGGCTGGCCAGTCGGTCTACCCGTTCAAGCAGACGAATATCAGCTTGATTAGTCAAGTCCATCACGTATGGGGCAGAAGATAAGAGTTCGCAGAAGAGTTGTGTGTAGAAGGTCAGATTAGAAAACACATAGGCCTTCCTATGAAGAAGAAGAATAAGAAGAGTATTAATCAGCGACCCGACTCCATCTTGAGGAAGGCGAGCACGCACCACTTTCGGACGAAATCCTGGTGGGATAATGACACGCTGTTAGATCCCCACGGGATGGTATAGGCAAACCAGATATCCACCACCTGTGCAAGTTGTTAACCTTTTGATCGGGTGAAAGACGGATTTGCTTACGTACTGAAGAGAAAGGAAGTGCAGAGCCGACAGGCCAGCGGGAAAATGCAGCGAATAGGAAGCTCCACAGCGGTTTTTGTAGAAGCTGCAAACTCTGAGACGTTGGCGTCAACATACATTCTTGGCATTTCCGAAATTAAAAGATCTTCTACCTCTGTCATAACCACAGGAGTTTCCATGGATGCTCGTTCATAAGCAGATGACCTACCTCGGTAGGCTTCAAAGTGGTGTGGTTCAGAGTGTTAGTGATTGCATGACCAGCACTCCGCGCTATCTTTTGTACCATAGGGACTATAAGGGCTTGAGACAGTACTTACATAAGACGGAGAGAATATCCCATCTCCCTGCAAAAGGTGAGCCTACAGTACAGCGGGTTAACTTAACATATCAACCCTTACCATTGTAGTAACGGACGTCTCCAGAGCTAGGCCAACAAGATGGCGCACTAAAATGGTTATTCCTGTGGCTACCAATGGCGTCGGCGTGCAGTAAGCCTAAATGAGAGGCTTCAAGGTCTTGAAGCAAATGGGACACCCAGTGGGGGAAGTTAGTACCGTGTGCTCGCCTAAGCTTTCGGAAAGGATGTCCCTTTCAAGGGGAAGCCAAGTTTCGATGAACAGCTGGAGAAAGGGCTTGCTTAGTCTCCGTATCCTACTTTGCGTTTGTGCCATTGGCCCTGGCGATCTTCATCGGGAGAGGAGAGGAAGGGATGTGTGTTATCTTTCCTCGGATAGAGAACAAACAGCCGTGCTGAAGAGGTAGTACCTATTCGGAGCGATACCCACAGGCGACGAGAGTACTCCTGGCGACCGCACAGCCGATGAAGGAAAGAGCCACTGGAGATATTGTCCAAAAAGACCAACATAAAGAAGTTGCTGTTCTTGGTTCTCTGAACATTTCACGTAATCATAAATGAGACTTCTCTCTTTTGCATACTGGATTGCGCAGGAAGCTCAACCAGCTACTTTATCGGGCTCGGGCAGTCGGGTACGTGCACTATTCCTTTCGTCCTTGGAGGGTCTGTATCTTGCCTTTCCACCGAATCAATGTGGATTAAAAGAAGAAGAAGAGAGCACCCTTGAAGAAACTGAGGAATTACCTGAATGCCTCGTGTGGCCATCAGAGCAAAACAAAACATGTAGTACTCGAACAGATCTGTGCCCAAGCAGATGTGTAAACTTCAACAAAGCATGCCTTCAGGAAGTACTTACTGAGGCAAATTGTATAAACAGAAGGAGAAACGGCTGAGCCGCTCGATTCTTCGCGGAGCCTGGCGTGGAAAAATGGAGACGATGTGTGGGTGCTCTCCTTGGGTCCTTCTTTACCGCTAATCCACCTCTGAGCTGGGGCCTGCACGGCACCTGAGAGATTGATCACTTCAAATGAAAAGGAAGTGCATCATACCGGCAGGGCAGACGAAGGCAAGCGGACGGTGAGTCGACCCTCATCAACCGATCTGAGAAGCAGTTCAAAGAAGGCACTGGTAGGGGCCAGAAGCTAATGCATAGCACCCATTCAGCCCGACCACCAACTTGAGCATACTACTGGGGTGGGTGAGGGACGTACCTGGCCAAGCGCCTCGATGTCCTGCTTTCCCCTGGCTTCTGCAAACCAATTGGTTTTGCTGCGCGAGTCAGCGACAGAGTCAGCGACGGCGCGATGCGCTTGTGGGAGAGGGATGGTAGGGGAGCGGCACCCACCTCTTGGGGTCCAAGCCAAAGATGTGATTGAGAAGGGTGGGCATCCAGTCATAGAAATGGCGCAGCTGCAACGAATGGCCCGCGCTCTCCTGTACATACGCATTCACCACCCGGCACTGCCATACCACCAAGCCCCACACACACACCCCATGCGTACAATACACACATGAGGTCAATCTGGGGCACTTCGCGGCCCGATGCGCAGCAAAGCGACTCACCTTCTCACGAAGGGGAAGGTCGGATGCCAGCAGCGCACCAGCGAGCGGGTTCTTTTCGCGCGCGCGAGTCCCCATCCCTTGCACACCTGCACACCACCTGTTGTGTGGATCTGAAGAAGAAAAGATGTGGGAAAAGGACCCAAAAAAAACCGTTAGAAAACACACACAACTCTAATAGTATTTTGAGAGAGACAAGAAGACTACTCTCTACTCGTGCTGCCCTCCTCCTCCCCGCAACAACCCACCC
>CDEZ01023417.1:5740-19592 GCA_000826365.1 Acanthamoeba royreba
AAGCCACTCTGTCTGTAAGTCAAAGACATCTTTCCTCCCATATATGAGAGAGACAGAAGAAGAAGAAAGCAGACACGAACAAGGTTGTGGCGGCGGTGGAGCGACCACGGCTGCTGAGTAGCAGTTGGGTAAGGTGGTGACGCCCAGCCGTTGGCTGGGCCCTGGCGCCGGCCGCCAGCCAGGCTTGTGATGATGCTCGGCGCATGCTGTGGGTACAGTTCTTGGTTGCTTCGACTTAACAAATAAATATTAATCTCTTTTTTGTGTGCGAGTTTCTTTTTTATTTCTTCCAGAATTCTGTTTTTTCTTCTAAATTCATGGTATGCTTGTGCTGGTGTCTCGGGGAAGCTTCGGGCGACTCAGGGTCTCATCGTAGTACCTGTCTCCCTCCGCCAGAGCACGACCCGCCCGCCTGAAACTGGGCTGGCATCGCGAGCATCCATGAGCGAAATCAGAGATTTCGGAAACAAGTCTGCGTTATTACGAAAGAGTTTCAAACCAGCACCAATCCGCGGCTAGTAGACAAGCAGAGAATGGAGCGACCAGAGCGAGCGGGCGCAGTGCCAGCGGGAGTGGTGTTGGACGTGGACGGCGTGCTGCACAAGGGCTACGTGCCCATACCGGGTGCGCGTGAGGCACTGGAGCGGCTGGAGACCGCAGGCGTCCCCTTTATCTTTGTCACCAACTCCGGCAGCAAGACGGAGGAGGACAAGGCCGCGCACTACCGCAACGCCCTCGGGTGGGACGCCATCTCGGCCGCCCGGCTCGTTCAAGCGCACACCCCCATGCGCGCCCTCGTCTCGCGCTTCGGCGACCGCCCGGTCTTCGTTGTCGGCTCCTCGGCAGCCACTTCCGCCGCCATCATGACCGGGTAGAGGGCACCCTTTTTTTTGATTTAATTTTTATGTCATTCTTATTTGATTTATTGTAAATTTACGATAGGTCCGGGCATTTTTGAAGTTGATTTCAGACTTCATACATGATGATATTTGGACTGACATGCGACATTGGGGGGTGGACGCTACAGTTACGGCTTCAAGCGCTTTGTGACAATCCAGGACTTTGCACAGCGCCATCCGATCCTGTACCCAGGAAAGCACTATCCGCCCGTTGCGGAGAAGGACGACGAACAGGCCAGCGAACAAGTGTTTGAAGCGCTCTTCATTCTTGATGTGCGTTTCCTAGCCTACCTCCCTAGCCTACTTGCCTGCCCTAGTCGCCTGTCATTCTGTGTGCTCATCCTGCTTACTTCATCGATGTACGTAAACAGGACCCCAGGGATTGGGGCGAGGCGTTGCAGATCTGTGTAGACATGATTATCACCAACGGCAATGTACTCGACACTACAAGAAAGACTATAAGGGTACGTTTGGTGAGACCATATTTGTACTCCGTATCTTAATTCACATAACTCTTTTCGCCTGCAGAGCGAGGCACATCTTCCAGTGTATTTAGCAAATCCTGATCTCACTTATGCTGATCGATTCCATATTCCTCGTTTCACGAATGGAGCCTTCCACGTCTGTCTTGCCTCACTCTACAAGGTTCTTCACCTTCACTCTACGTCACCTATTAATGCTTAAGTCTTATTGGGTCTTCGATGAAAGGGTGTAAGTGGTAATGAGTTACAGAGCGTGCTCTTTGGTAAACCTTATCGGCCGACATATGATTACGCAATTCAGCTGATATCGGAGCTGGCCAAGGAGCGTGGCTACTCCTCGGCGCCTCAGCGTTTCTATGCTGTGGGTGACAACCCTCTGTCTGGTAAGTTTCGATGATGTAAGTCGTATCCCCTGTGCCGTACTCAGATCCGAGGAACATGCGCACAGATATCAAGGGAGCGAATGCAATGGGCTGGACATCGATCCTTGTCCGAACGGGCTGCTTTCAAAGTGAGGAGGAAAATGATCCCCATAATCCTGCAACACATGTTTGTCCTTCCATCATCGGTATACCTCTCTTCCGTTTCCGAAGACTGATTCGTAGTTCTCATCCATCTCTGTCAACAGAGGCTGTGGACTTCATATTACAGCAGGAAGGTCTGGTTTGATTTGAAAGATTACACAGAATTCTCACATCGTTTTGTATCAACTTTCTCGAAACGGAAGAAAAAATGCAGAACACAACACAAACAGGAACTCACCAAAGTGCAAGCTTCGCCACTCAATGGACCACAAGAGGAAACGTCAGGGTTATCTCCACATCTACGAGGGCAGAATGCTGAGGAAATGCTCATAATCTTCGTCAGAGAACAGATTCTCCCTCCGTGTCATCATTTTGAGGAACTCATACTCTGGTCCTGGAGGAGGGAGAAATGAGTGAAGAAACACCAGGATTATATCACGAAGGTGGTGCATACAGTTCCTTAACTTGGCTCTGCTCTTCAAATGTCTGGAATCTCGGCCATTTTGAGCCATGGGAGAGACCCGCGTAGCATGAAGATGAAGCAGTAACATAGGGATTCGATGTCGTGGCCGGTACAAAGGACCATGGCTCCCCGTTGGAGTATTTTTGATGAAGTGTAGGCCTGATTGGCGCCATGCAGCTCAGATTCTTGAGTTCCTCTTTCCACAGCTGCATCCCAATCAATTAGCCTCGCATTGCCCTCCACAATAATGATGTTACTTGGCCGGATATCGTGGTGGCACCATCCAGATAAATGAGCAGCCCTGATGCAATCAACCAGATCCTGGGATAAAGACTTGTCAGCATTTTGGCGCAAGGCGAGGGAGGAGGGTGTTCCACATATGCCGGGAGAGGGGTAATCGAGGGAAAGATATCGTTGGGTGTTGGGCAAACACAATACAATACCTTGACTAAACGTTTCGCAGTGTGCAAATCCACTCGGCAGTCCTCCTTGGTTGATAGGTACTCAATGAGAGGAACGCCAATGGGCTTCGTAATGAGGATTGCTGCGGAACTCCTCGGATGTGGACAAGGGAAGTAATGAGCTGAGTCGCCCCCACGCAGTTGCTGTAGAACTCGGAGCTCCTTGGCCACATGACTGGCGCCACATTGTTCCAACTTCACGGCCCATTCAGTGTCACCAATCATACATCGGTAGACTCTGCCGTTGAGTCCTCCTCCGAGAAAATTGCCCAGTCGGTAGGATTCGTCGCCCAGCTGAATAGAAGATGGGATCCTGAACTGATACCCCAAAGTGCCTGGCGATGCAAGCAGCAGACGAACTAGCGCGCGGAATCCAGGTGTCGGTGGAGATTCTGTGTGGAGTCAGCACTACTGGGAAATAGTTGCAGTTCCCCAGTCGTATAGAACTTTCCTTCGGCGGAGGTCATGATGATCGTTAACACCTCGCAGTTGGTGAACACGGCAAATCCTGAATCTCTGCTCTGAGCAGCGAGAGCGATGAATAGATAGGAGGTCGCTTGGCCGATACCCTCTTTCACATTATCGTTGCTCAGTCGAGATTCCACCTCAAACGGCATGATGAGGTTATTCCACGTCAAATAGCCCGGCTCTGCGAGCAAACAGTCGACCTCCATCAGCGGAGATAAGATCTTCCTTTTGCTGAAGTAGGCCATCGAACACCCTTGGTGGTGATCACGCAGCCCTTTCAATGTGCGCTTCATCAATTGCTCAAACTTCTCCTGGTACTTGACCTCATAAGCGGTTCCTCCAGGAAGGCTCAGTCGCTGAGATCTGCATGTACGCCCATTCACAGCAGCGTGCCACAGTCGCAAGAGGAGTGCAAAGGCTTCATGAGAAAGGGAAAGAATACGACAAGCGTGTGTGCGTGTACACTCACCAACACTGGGCAAAATCGTAAGAACTGTAGAGGCACTGCGCTGCCAGCCTCCATACTCCCTCTCTACCTGGAGTGGTGCGAACATGGAGAGTAATTGTTGTTATCATGCGAAGGATATGTGCTGAGTTTGGGCAAGGGGTTGACTGTATTGTTGGCCATTACCTCGATGTGTGAGATTGAGATGAGGGATTGACGCCTAAGCTTTCGTTCTAACTCTGCATGTGCAAGTCGTAGGTCTTCCACTTCCTTGGCCAGTTGTTCGATTCTGTCATTCCCTGAACAGCTGTAGAAGCCAAGAGCCCCAGAATGTCAGCGAAGCTGTAAACAGAGTCAACAACAACCTGAAAGGGAAGGGAACCCTGAACCGGTAACAGCTGGCTGCTGTGGTGGCGTCCCTGTGCGAGCCCTGGCAAGATGTTCTGTATTGCGAACAAGTGAGATGAGTCCTGATCTGAGTAAAAGGGAAGAAAGAGGAGACGTGGCAGTGTAGAGGATGTGTGCGCGTTATGTACCTGGCTGTGATGCCTTCAATTGGCGTTGGATAGCGTGAAAAAGCGCTATACCGACGGCTTCCGCTTCTTCTCCAGCTTTGCGCTTCACGAGGAGAATGAAGTTGTCCTCCATAAGGGCAGCTAAATCCTCACCATCATAGTCTGAAGCATGCAGCATAAGGCTTCCACTTGCCTTCTTTCGTGTTCCCGAACCAATTGTGGACCTCCTCTTTTGTCCATTGTTCAAGAGGCTTATCATTCATCATGATGCTGGCAGAAGTAGACATCTGTGTTGAGAGAGAGGATTGCACTTGTGAGGAAACCTTACTAGAAGAAGAAAAAGCATAGTAAAACAAAGGATAAATAGGAAAAATCAGAGTAAATGTAAATGGTTTACCGGAAAGTAAACAAAATGGTAAGAAATAAGCAGTTTACGATTTCGTGCTTTATGGTAAGAGTAGTGTTCATGTTCTCAGCATTCTTTGAAGAGGAGGCAAAGTTTGTGGTTGCGCCACCGAGACTCTTGGCCAATGGTTCGCCACGGCTTTTGCTTGGAATTGGGTGCCTGGACCGTGCTTATCTAGAATGTTCTCAACTATTGATGCATCATCCCTGGCGTTTTCACTCGGGGCGAGGTCGGAGTGCGCCTTATCATGCTGCACATCTTCGCGGTGTAGCCACCATTTTTCACACAGGCCCCAACTTTCGGCTAAAATTCAAAAGATTTTCACATTATGAAACGATTTCAAAACACAAAATTCTTTTCACAAATCAAGTCATTTACCCAAAACCTTTGCGTACCAAGTCCACAGAAGATGGCGCAGCAGAGTCACCGATCATGTGGCGTCCTCATCCTGACCCTCTCTGTGGTGCTCCTACTTGCGGTTGCTTCACTGCCCTTGGCCTTCGCGAGCGACGTGATCGAGCTTAATGATGACAACTTCGAGCATCTTACGCAGGCCTCCACGGGTGGCACGACCGGCCACTGGTTCGTCGAGTTGTACGTCGCATGCCCATCGATTTGGATCTAATAATTACTCTCTTGATAGCACAATGTTTTTTATTTTTTGATTCTTTTTTTCTGATCTGCCACGTCATCTTCTGCACACAGCTACGCGCCGTGGTGCGGGCACTGCAAGATGCTTGCGCCCACCTGGGAGCAGCTCGCCACTAATCTCAAGGGCACCGTACCTGTAGCGAAGGTATTTCATTTTAAATATTTTTATTTTTTTGAAAACAAGTTCGACATTTTACACGTAATAAAGCATACAAATAAATATAAATATAAATATAAATATAAATATATTAAAAAATAAATGTAATCAATAAATACGTGTGTGGTAGGTGGACGCCACGCAAAATCCGCTGCTCAAGAAGCGCTTCAACATCAGAGGCTTTCCCACGATGCTCTTGTACGACTCTACTGGATTCTCTCCCAGCACACCCAATATACTGATGGTCTGTTTTGTCTGTTGTGTCTCCATCAGCTTCAAGAACGGTAAGATGTACAAGTATGAAGGGAATCGATCGCCGAAAGACCTGGAGGACTTTGCGCTCACTCAGCACGAGAAGGTCCCTGCGCAGCCGATCCCTCAGCCTGTCACCTTCATGTATGCTCAATCGGCTTTGCGGGCCCTCTGCTCTGCTTGCACGCTTACTCATCCTTGCCGATTAAAGGGACGAGCTTATTGAAATGCTGAATGAGGACTTGCAGCACCTGGCCAACACCAAGAAGGTATGGTGTCCCATCAACCTACAAACGTGCGCACAATCCTCATATATGAGCGTTACTTGAAAATATCAGTTGGCCGTTGGCTTCATCTTCGTGGCAGGCGTGATGGTCGGAATCTTCTTTGGCTTCGCGCTGGCACAACTCACAAGCGGCCCAAGAAAGCTGGCGGCGAAGAGGCAGTAAACAGCCATCAGGTGCTGGGAAACCAATTCTGATGTTATTGAGCTCTTCAGCTATAAACAGATCAAGAGTGCGGCGTGCTGGAGGCATGGCTGCCCTTGCATTCCTGCATCTCGCACTGGACAACATTCCCATGCTCCCATGCATTGGCGCCTTTGTCCACGGTGGGGGTAGGAATGTCCTGATGGCCAGCGGGTCAGTACGTCTTCATGTGCTCATGGATGGATGTTACGTACTTCTCTTGACTTCCTGCAGGCTTCTGTATCAATGCCGAGCTTAGCTTGCACTGTCTCCAGCAGAGACTTATCCAGCTGCTCTGTGTTTGGTACAGCAATTGTCAGGATGAATACATCTAAAAGCTTGCTTAAGTCATATCTACCATCTTTCGTCAGGGCCATCATCAAGCGCGGCGGTCCGAGAGGAAGAGGGTCGCCTCTATCAACTTGCCAGAAGTGGAATACTTTACCGTATGTGGTGACGAAATCCTATGTACATTCCCTCACGTGAGCTTACATTATCTGCGCCAGACTAGAATGCATGTCCGCCGAGTGTGTACCTTCATAAAGGTGTGCTCTGCCGCGGAAGGCACACCAGGGAGCACCAGCATGCCGGACTTGACCTCGTAATGATGACTACGAACAATGAAAACGTTAACATCGTGATCAAGTAAGCAAGAAACTAGAGCTTGCCTCTACCTGTGCCACAGTTTCTTTTCCTCTTCAGGCAAGGTCTTAAAGAGGCGCTCCGAGATGACGTACTCCATCCCGATCAGGCGTGCGTTCGATTCATTTGAATCGAAGATGAGCTGCGAGAGAGCTCCACGCTTAGAAGCAGCGTACACGACACATTCCTCAAGGGCAACCGAACGTACGCATTGGTGGACCTCATTATTGACACAGGAGCAGTAGTGATGCGCTTCGACCTGGACGAGCAACAGCACCGTCATCGTAAGACTGGGACCAACGCAATGTGCAATTCTCAAGGTTGAGTTTCCCTCACGCACCTGCCGTTTGATGTCTCCTGCGTAAAAGTGCAGAGCGCACAGATAGAGACGAACCTTCTCAAGAGGTGCTAGCAGAGAACAGAAGGGACGACTATCAGGTCAAGTGGATGGATCACCTCTACAGCTGGACTCGCCGAGGCGAGAGCACTTGAGTATATACCTTTAGATTGCAAGAAGGTGCCTGCCTCGGCCACCTTTTCCATCAGCCATTCTGTCATGTTGGTGGCTACCTCTGGTGTCTTGTCACTGGTGCAGTTCTTCTTCAGAACTGAGTTGTGTGCATGGGTGGATCGATCCCTGTGTGGTTCCGTCCCAGCAACAGACAGGGGAACGGTTCGTGACCGTTTCGCCTGCATTTCCACATCTTCTCTCGTCGATTTCTCTCTCCTCTTCGAAAACTACACGAATGCAGTCCTGTCGGGCGACTCAGAGCGCGGAGAGTGTCAGAGTGCAGAGAGCTGGTGAGTCTACTCTCGTCGGTGGAGTCAACTGCAGTTCATCAGGCCGTGGGTTTTCCTCGCAAAGTGTCCCCGCAGATCCATCGAGCGATTCACTAAGCCCTCAGGCAAAATAGAGCATTCTTTTACAGGGTGGGCCGGGCACTTAGGAGTTGAGGATGAATAGGTCACTTAGTGGCTCCTCCGTCTCGTGGTGGCTTCGAGGGAAGATGAACGATTCCACGTGGTTGATGTGCGTGGTTGCGAATCGATCATCACGAAGGAGTTCAGCCTCCCCCAAGTGGTCCGACGCCGCCTGGGTGTAATCGAGCTCGGGACTACCAAGCAAGTCGATACAGCCAAAGGTTGATGGAAGCGGTGTGTTCCACACTCTTGTGGACGTCGCTTCATCGCGGCGTGGCTGCTGGTACGAATTCTCCGTCATCTCCTGCTGCAAAGAAGATGAGGATTCTGTGTCCAACGTAGGTGACCCTGCTCCATCTCCGAAGATGCATCCGACTAGCTCAGGCGAAAGAGGTGAGACCGTAGGCAGAGCGCTCGTTGGTCGCCGTTGGGCTGATACTCGTTGCATGGCCTCCGTAGCGTATTGGCGGGTCGATCTGATCCAGTAGAATTCTCCGTACGGTTCAATCGCATGGATGAACTGCTCTAAGATCTGCACGTCGCCATGTTGGGCCACAATGTCGAGGATGGGGTTGACCGTAGTGAGCTTCTCTTTGTTCTCCTCGATAAGAGAGAGGACCATCACTGGCTTCTCCACCTGTGTCGTGATGAATTGCAGATACTCCCTGATGGAATGAATCAGAGGGACTGGGATAAAACGAGAGGACGAATGAACAGAGGAGAAGCGGTACCGAGCTGCCTCGTGCTTCTTGGGGGCATCCAGTAACATATACACCAAGGCCCGCATGACAAGCGTGTGAGCGCATAGTAGTTGCAATGTCTGGTCAAGCCTCCCGTTAGTTCGATCTATTGAATGCCATGATGACTGTGTGCGTACAGAGGTCATGACAGGCTGAGCATGGATGCTTCGCTCCAGTTCTCGGATAGCATCAAGTTGTTGATAAAGGTCGAGCACAATAGATGCCCTTTCTTCAGTTGTGGTGCGATCTAGCAGTTCACGTCTTCTCAACATCGCTTGAACCAGATTTCACCAACGGAAAGGGCAACTCACCTCGCAGACAGGTTGAATAGTGTTGATGGATGGCACTGAATATCATGTAGTACTTTGCGTGCAGCTTTCGATTCACGAGGCGTCCATGCATCTTAGGACACTCCCAAGGGCTGCGATAGGGGGGCATCGTTTTGCTTCCACCAGCTTTTTCTCAGGGTCTCCGTCGAGGAAGTGTGACATTGCGCTGTTCGGAGTTAAACAAGTCAGGGTTGCCCACACTCATCGATGAGGATAGAAATGGAAGTACAAGGTGTAGCCTTCGTAGATGGGATCGTTGATGGCACCAAGTCTTTCGCACATTGCCGAGCCTATGGTGAGACAGTAGAACTTCTTGTTTCGACCGGCCTCCTCACTCGCTGCAGCATAAACGGGGAACCACCAAGCCATCGGAAGCAGAGCGGCGGCCATGTCGTAGCTGGTCTCATCGAACAGAGAACCTAGCTGCTCCCTGGCCTGGCGTAGTGAAGGAGTTAGTTATAACTTCGATGATGGAAGCAACATGAGTCCGACCTTGTGGTAGTACTCTCGGGACAAGGCGAATTCACCAAAGGCAAAGCTGGCTGTACACCACGCAGATAGATCATGAGCGAAGATAGATCAGTGAAGCAGCTCATGGGACCGTACTCATGCTGATCATGAGGTAGGCTGAGAAGGCTACTGGACTGACCTCCCGGCCGCCCTCTTCCGTAGTGAGGAGGTAGACGAGGATCCTCTTCTTCAAGCATTGAGGATTGAGGGGCACATCGTTCCATGTGTACTCCCGATAGTATTTCCTGCCTCGCCCAAAGGAATCCTCATCAGATGATTCCCTGACCTTCCGCGAGGTGAAGACTGTGTACCGGTATCGGTTGACAGCGAGAAGAAGATTCAGGTGTGCTCCCGTTGCCCATGAAGAGTGTGTGCAGGTTTGCGTGGGCTCATTTGCCTGCCCCTCATCCTCTTCTTCGTGTTTTCTTTTCCTTGACCTTGAGTCGATTGCCAGAGTCAAGCCTGATGGTTGCTTAAAGATTGGAAGCGTAACGATGGACCTACCTTTGTTCCACACTTAGTGTGGTAGGGCTGAGGGTGGGCGAGGAAGATGAATCGTTGGAAGGCGTAGAAGCTGTAGATGTTGGGAGTGAAGTGGTCCCTTTTCTCCTGTAGGGACGAGTAGATCGACGACCAGACCCTGTCGGTAGTTCAGCATTGAATGATGAGCAGAAGATGCAAATAAAAAGATCCACAACTGATAGACAAGTACAACCCGTACCATCTTCAGACACCCAGACCAGTTGCCCGGGCGTACCCTGGACTTGTCTTCCTTCACCGGGCTCTTGTGGGATCCGATGATGAATGTGTCTGTCTCCACTGGATGTTGATGCAGCAAGCCTTGTTGATGCCCCGCTGCCCTAAGCGCCGCGAGCGAACGTGGGGGAAGACTTGCTGCAACCATGGATGGTGACACGTCAACAAACTCCGGCCGATCACTACACAGGAGTTTAGAGTTGAACTCAACCTTGAAGACCTTCCCGAAGATGTTGTTGGTGATGGGCTGGACCGCTTGCTCTTCGCAGTCCGCCAGGTACCTCGCATAGATCTCATCTCGCGAAAGGAATGATCCATCCACAGTCTCCATCAGGTGGCTTTGCAACCTGTCGCCAGCACACGCCATGGCGTCAACGGAACGCACACAGTGAAGGAAGGCCAATGACGCTGTCGGGTAAAGATGACACAAACAAAGTACACTAACAACACTGTCTGTGAAGAGAACAAAGGGGCAGATACCACTCAGTGGCGTGGATGGAGCACTTCTCCATGACAATGGTGTCCTACACTTCTTCTGCTTCAGGCAAGAGTAGCGTACTGGCCTTGCCTTCACTACAAAGCAGGCGCCCTGCGGCATGTAGCGAGCTACTCCGGAGGCATAGGGTTCATGCCCAATCACCACGCAGTGCCAAGCACAGCACACCAGCCACGTTTCCGGAGCCTGTTAATGCTCTTACACATAGGGTAAACGAGTGCCACCTGGTAGCCTGCATTGGGCCAGTTTACAAGCTTGCTCCGTGGCACTTTGACAAATTCTAAGCGTCCTCCACGATGTGCACGTACGAGTGAGAAAGCTGGCTACCAATGATCTTAAACTTCACTCTTTGAATCCTGCTTGAGGGGCATATTTTCGGTGCCGGCTAGTGTAGGCCCCACGGCCAGCTCCAGTTTTCCATACTTGGCCAAGAAACCTGAACAGCCGAAAGCCATTTTTTCACTCGCTGGCAGCTTGCCGCGGGTTTTCTATGTATTGGCATCCTTAGAATCCATAATATTCACGGTATGCAAGTATCTGTAGAATTCAATCTCTAAAGGAATATGAAAAATAACCCTTTCGATAAAACAAGAACGATTTCGGAAACAAACTCATTCGTGATTCCTGTTTGAAACACGGTGTCCTCTGTCATTTTTAGAGCGCTATTTGCGGGCCAGATGCATCTCAACTGCAAACCGGTCATTTTTAGGAAAGTCGCTATTTTTTTGGCAAGAATTTCCACCTTCCTCGTGGCAGAGTAACGTGGCGGAGGTACCGGAGAGAAGAGCAAGAGGACGATAGAGTGACATGTCGGATGAAGTTGAAGGTGGGGCTGGTGCTGCTCTTCATTGCCACTGGGTTGGTGTTGTACGGGGACATCAGTCTGTATCGCGACATTGAGAATTACTCGTTCTCCCGTGCTCTTAAGCTCACTCCACCCTCTCCACCTCTTGCTCTGCAGCTATCTTCACCACCACCGCCACCTTCACCGTCACTACCCCCATCATCACATTCATCTCTGTTTTCACCTGGTCTTTCCGTTGTTCGAAGCTTCGTAGAGGACAAGCTCTTTCCTTCCTCTGCTCCTTCGTCAAGTTCTTCTTCTTCTTCTTCTTCGACTTCTTCCTCTTCATCCACACAACTTGAGTCCCAGCCGCCACCATCATCATTAGCCACTCCTGCTGCAACCTCACTCCCGAAGGATATTCCTGAGTCGTTCCCTGAGGCCATCAGCGGTACCTTTGTTGTCTCTCTTCCGCTCCTTGTTGTGGCACTGGACCCTACTGTGACTGACTGTGTACATCTCCACACAGAGGAGTACACCACAGAACTCGATGCCCTAGCGCGAGAACGCAGCTATGGGCAGGAGAAGTCCATCGCAGTGACTCTTGTACATTGTGTCTCCTTCCTTATGGCCCAGAGAGGAAAGAAAAGGGATGGTTCGTGAGGGCTGATCATTCGCTGCCATGTGCATTCATAACACAGGTGAATCAAGGCATGCTTGACTTTGCGTACAACTGGCTATGCTCTGTGCGCCGCTTCAACTTCACAAACTACCTCTTCCTGGCCAGCGATGAGCATACGTTCGAGTCCCTACAGGCTGCTGGCGTGCGCATCCTTTCCTCTGCAATGTGGGTGTAGCCTCATCACACTCACACGAAGCTCAACGGGAAATGGGAACAGGAACCTGTGGTGTTGATGACAGGATACACTTACGGCAAGAATAAGTTTCTGGCTTATCGATCTTCCACATACCAGGTCCTCATGCACATCAGGTACCACTCATAGCATGTTAGCCGCCGTCTCCAGCTCACCTCTAAAGTGTAACATGGGCCAGGCTGCTGTACATCAAACACATGCTTCAGCAGCAGTTCCAAGTGCTGTTGTTCGATGTGGATCAGGTCTTCCTTCTCTTTCCTCTTCACTAGTGTCAAAAGAGCAGTAAGGCTGATAGGATTGGTGGCCTTTCTAGGTGTGGTCAGCAAATCCATTCTTGTTTATCGACGCGAAAGACTCAGCAGAGGTTTACACTCAAAATGATGGTGAGTTGCACTTGCAAGGCTGAGCAGTGCTGGGCGTAGAACTTACCTCTATCCAATATCATGCGTTAGGGGCAACTGGTAAGATAGTATGTATGGGATTCGCTTACTTCAAGCCGACACACCGTCTGATGATGGCGTGGGAGGAAATGAGAAAGACTCACGCAGCGAGGGTGTGCACTTCTCGAAGCAATGATCACAGCTGATGCATAGCATTGATTCTTTCCGCATGCAGACGCTCAGTGGAAAGTACAGTGAGGCCTTCACTGAGCAGAAGATATTCAACAGCCAACTGCGGAAGATGGGGCTCAAAGGTGCGAGAAATGAACTTGACTGGATGAAGCCATCACGCAACTGATCCTGAAGGCTCTTCACTTCCTATCCTCATCTAGTGACCTATCTGAATCGTGAACTCTTCATTAACGGATACTTGCATTGGAATGCCGTACGAAAGACGATCCTTCCAGTGCAAATACACGACAACTGGATTGAAGGTACCTAGTTCCTCCAGTCCAGACGTCTTGCGATGTAAAGGTGAAAGTGATATCGCACTCGCTTGTTGTGCAGGGCGCGATGCAAAGCTGAAACGGCTACATCAGCGCAGTCTGTGGATGTTGCCCGAAGGGTATAACACGTCAAGCGTACAACCTCCTCAGTGTGACTATAGCAAGGCTGCGCCTCACGAGCCAGTTCCATTGCCTCCACGACCGCTTCGGGATATGGTGCTCACCATCAAGATTTTACCTACGGTTAACCTGAATGAGTCGGCCGACTTGATGGTACTGGCGGAATCTCTCACCAGAGCCGACTACAAGCTGTACAAGGAGGCCGGTCTCGAAGAGAAGGAGTCACGCATAGATATCGAGCTCTTCACTCCTCAGGAATCCCTCACAGCCTATTCAGCAGCTCTGAAACATCTGCAAGATGCTTGGCACGAAGGAGAGGTCCGCACTATCCGTATCCCCAAGGACATGCAACCAGGCAGCGTGGAGCTCTACCTTCACGCTTGGGAGGCAAAGGAAGATACTGAAGCGGCGATCTTCCTCGATCATACACAAGAGGTATCCACGCAGTGGATGCGATGGGTGCGGCATGGTCTAGGAATCCATCATGCCCGACCGAACAACTTCGAGCTTCGCATGTTTGGCATCGTGCTAGAACGCAACATGGATCAACATATCAAGGGGAGCGACCTAAAGAAAAGCATGAGACATGACACCCACGCATTC
>CDEZ01023418.1:6172-16735 GCA_000826365.1 Acanthamoeba royreba
CTTGCCGGTGAAGTCGTTCTTGTTGGCTAAGTTCTGCAACACCTTGGCGATAAGAATTAAGGTACGGTGCGTCCCTGGATGTGTTTCGGTTTTGCTGAGGCCGTAGGTCTGTGGTAGGAGTAGCGCTGGGCACTAAACAGAGTGGTGAGGATTCGGACACCCATCAAAGGAAGGGGAAGCACTGCTTACAATGAAGCGAAGAAAGATGAGGTTGCCCAGCACTCGGTGAATATAGTCTGGATGATCGTAACGCATGTCCTCATACAGCATATGACAGAGCTGTCGAAGATATCTGTAGTAACACTTGATAAGATGCAAACTTGGAGAAAGAGCTCAATCGGTACATACAGAGGGAAGTAGTTGAGCGACTCTGTGATGCGGGAGAACAACTTCTGCAGGATGAGTTCGAGCTGAAGCCTCCCTATGGAGTGATCCTGCCCCTCTTCAAGCATCTTTGGATTGATCTGATGTATCCACCATCGGTCAGAACAAAAATGTTACTGATGAAAGTGTGAAGGTTGTTGATGGTACCTCTGTCGTCGAACTCGGCGAGAAGATGGTACCAAATGGCGTAGGGTCGCTGTCGGAGATGAGGTGACGAGGAGAAGAACTTCCATGTTGACTCTGGATGCCAACATAGGAGCCACTATTAGTTAGTCAAGACACTCGGAGAGGGGTCAGTTGTGGTACATTGTTCGCCAACTCGATCTCAGCGATGGGTAAGGCAAAGGTATTCCACAGGTACGGCAATCCTACCATTCTGCTGAACACCGAGAAGGCCTTCACTGCGCAGGTCTCCTCTCGGAAAAGGGTCATTTCGTCGTCCAGGGCCATGAGCTCGCTCTTCAACAAGAGTCGCAGTAGCTCCACTCCCCTGTCGGCGGACTGATACACCAACATCTGAAATGGAAAGTGAGAAGAGACCAGCAGATGAAAGGCAACATGGAAGCCATACCATAGCTGCAGAGACTTCATCAATGGATGAGGGACTTGAATGAGCAACATTGCTTATGGCCTGAGCTACGTGCTTGTCCATCAAGAACTGATTGGAGGTGATGGCAATTCAGTGGTATCATCAGAAGAGTGATTGATAGGCTACGTACTTCTTCCAACACCGTCTGGACCTTAACGCTCATGCGACGCATTGGGAGCATACGTGCTTCTGTTGCGCTCTCCATGGAGTCACGTCTCCACACGAGAAGCTGATAGTTCGGTTCCTGAAGTGTGAAACGTAAGACCTTCTTCCATTCTCGGCCCGAAGTGTTGGGTGAAGTAAAGTACCTTGAGAATGAGCTTGGGTCGCTTGTACTTCATATAGCCAAGAATCACCACAGCAATGAGGATTGCGACCACAACGAGGACAAAGGCCAATGGGAGAATGGTCCCCAGCACAACGGCGAGTGTGACGTTATCAGATGAGCTTGATGCCGCTGATGTGTCGCAGTACTGCCCTTGAGTCCCGCTCACGGAGCAGAAGCAGGCTCCATCGAGACACACTCCGTTATTGTTACACGGAATGGTGCTTCCAGGAGGAAGGCATGACCGCCGTGAGGCTGTGGTTTGCGCTATCAGGTTCTCGTTCAGCGCGGTCACAGGACCTCGGCCAAATCCATCAAGATAGATCTGCATTCAATCAAGGATCAGTGCTTAAGCGAAGCTCAAAGCGATGGAAGGTGAAGAGTACATTGCGGACACCCAACGTGGTGGTCTGTGAATCCAGCGCGTTGGTCGTCAGCACGGTGTAGCCGTCCTGCCCACTCGCAAGATAGGTGATGGTGGATACGGTATACTCGCGATGAGGATCGATCAGTTCCCAGTCATCGGAAGAGACGCGCTTGGTTGTCGTGGCAAGTGTCGTTCTCACCCAAGCGTTGACAATACGCATACCGACCGCCTCACGTGGATTCCAAGTAAACTTGAGGCCTGAAAGCTGTAGGAACCGACCTATACCTTGCGAGATGTCGAGGGAAGTGTCGTTGGCGAGAGAGACGGAGTGCTCCAGCACTGCCAGCAAGGAGCTTCCATTGAGATTCATGATGACGAGCAAGTCTGCAGGGAAGGGAAAGGAGCGGATAAACTGCCCCAGCGTGATGTTGCCCGGCTCGATTCGGTCTCTGTTGGCCGTTGAAACATCAGGGGTCAGTAGCGATTGACCGTACACACACAAAGTGTTGTACTCACCCAAAGGAGCCTCCGTTAACGAAACCAATTTGAGTGTTGCCGGCCAACCTGATCTGTTCGGCTGCCCAACTGCCGATACCACATTCTTCAAACATGCATTGACCCTAAACGTTCACGAGTGAGAAGGAAGTCTAGGAGAAAGTATGGAGTGTCGTACGTTGTTGTCAAGCGGTATCTGCGCCGAGCCGATGACCCGACCCAGACTGGACATCGCAGTGTTATAATCGCTAATGACTGCGTCTTGCATGGCTGCTACAGGCGAGATCGAGTCGTTCAGTGGAATGGCGTCACCAGTACAGTTCGTGATAACTCCGAACTGATCGAACTCTAGATTCATCTTGCCGACGTGTTTGTCCCACACACCCGAGCCGGCGATGCACACTTTTTGGTTCCATGCCATCTCTCTAATCGATGGATATGGCCCCACAGGAGCGCCATCGGCTTGAGATGAGCTGAAGCGTCAGCGACCGATCCATCTCTCAAAGAAAAGAAAGCAGGGTACCATCGTTGTTGGCATAGAAACGCCCTTGCACGAGGACCACATCAATCCCGAGTACGTGCTCGACAAGCGAATCCACGATCTGATAGTTACTCACAGCCACGATGATCTTGTTGACTTGAGAGCCAAGAGTTAGGTAACTTCATCATTTTTGCTCCACTATCAACAAAGACATACCTCCTTCATTGAGCAATATGCCCACGGCCACTTGCAATGCGCTTATCTCGTCGGTTGAGTCCTGATCAACTTACGCATCACTTATAGGTCCGATTATTGTGGTGGGACGTGTGGTACCATAGTTCCTGGATCAGTGACCAACTGCCCAATGTTGACCGGCATGGTGCCTGCGAAACCCACCTGAAGAGCATCGCTAAGACCCAGTCGCGATCATAAAGAAGTAGAAGGCGGGAATTGACCTTTTCACCGTCGTTGAATCCGACAACGACCTTCTGGTGGATAGTGACGCCGTTCAGGCGGGTCTCGTTCTTAACGCCCTGTAGGTTGGAGCTCACTACCTGGGTTCCGTTGACTGATACCGCCGCGATGAAGTCACGCAACTGTGTGTCAAGCGACGCAAGGTGAGGAAGACTCGTAGACGATCATCGGCTGAACCCAACCCTAAAAGTGTTCGCACCAGCGGGACGCCGCCTTGCATGTCGTACAAACCCAACTTGATCACGTCATAGGCGACCTGGCTGGTGTACCTCGTCACTTGCTCCGGATTGAAGAGGAAGTAATTCGCGCCTGACCACGACACAAGGAGATTGGTCAAAGAACGAAAACGATGACAGCAAAGACAAAAAGAGCGAAACGCCCGATTGCCGCGTGGCTGTGTATCGGGAACTCCTGCTGACATGAAAGCTTTGATGTACCTGGCAGGACGTTGCCGATGTCTATCACTAGAGTGTTGGTGCTCTGCTGGCGCAGCTGGCTAACGAGCGCCGCGCGTCGAGCCACACCACCCAGGCATAGGGGCAGGGCGGAGGAGTAGGTGTCGTTTATGGGCTGGCACGGGTTGTTTGCCACATTGACGGCAACGACCGCGCCAAAGGTGTCCCCAGAGTGTACCAACGTCAGCTCCCACGCCCTCACTGACCCTGAGTGAGGTGGGAAGCACCGACGGAGGAGAGAGAAGGAGGAGATAAATTGGGGTTGATCAACACTTTCATCATCTTCTTATTTGGTGTAACTACTCTCCTCCGCGCGCGAGGAACTAAAACACCAAGGGCTGTGCGAAGCGGGGTACTTACCGTAAAGAAGGAAGAGAGTCACCAGCCTCAACACAGGTACTCCGAACGAAGGGACAGGACGTCGCTTGGCCATAGCCATGGCTGTGGTGGCCGGGGTCGAACTGTGAGAGTGTGGGTTACGCGTGACTGGGTTTCCGCAGTTGGTGAAAGGAAAGAAAGAAAAGTAGCTTGCTGCCCCCACAGGCGGTTTTGGGCGCACAAGGGACACCCGTTCATTCATGAGGTAACGTCCTCTCCGTTTGTGTGAATCTGGTGACCACGTAACTGCGAGTGTACACCGATGACTGATAGAATAGGGAGAATCATAGCATATACAAGTGTGACCAAAATAATGAACAGGGGATAGGGTGCGTAAAGTTAGGCTAAAGTGAGTTGGGTGAAGTCTCATGGTCGAGGAAGAGTTTGCATCTTGATGGCATCGTCTGCTGGATCGAGTTCATCCTCATCGCTGGTTGCTGGGTCGCCACTGCTGCTACTGGTCTCGACGATGTCGTCATCTTCCTCTTCATCGATGTCTAGGGTGTCCACCTCTTGCGTAAGGTACCGCAGCATCTCGATAGCGTCCTTGACGGAGTAGGCAGGGAACTCGGATAGCTCGTCGTGGATCGCCTTGCTATTGTGTTGCACGAACTGATACATGAGCGCAAGCGACTTCTTTCGGAACTGTCGTGGCACGATCGAAGTAGGGGGATCGCCGAATCGCGGCTCATCAGCAGGCTCGCAGAGTTGATCATAGAACGATTCCAACTGCACAAAGGGGTAGAAAGCCTTGAATAAGAGGATACAAAGAGACATACTAAGTCCCTCAGAGGGAGAGTTCACCTTCTTGATATTACGGTGGATAAAGCCGTTCATGGACTCCATGAACTGTTCCTTGCCCGAAAAATCGTTCTTGTTGGCCAGGTTCTGCAAGACCTTGGCGATAAGGATGAGCGCTCGGTGTGTCTTTTCGTGAGTGTGGTCTTTTACAAGGCCATAAGTCTGAGGCACGATCAGCGAAGGGCACTAGCGGAGGAAAACGTAAGCAAAAGCTCTTTTTCCGACACCATTGGTATGCTGGAATGACGTACGATGAAGCGAAGGAAGATAAGGTTACCGAGTACTCGGTGTATGTAATCCGGCTGGTCGTAACACATATCCTTTTTAATCATGTGACA
Source organism: Acanthamoeba royreba (assembly GCA_000826365.1). Lineage (NCBI taxonomy): Eukaryota > Discosea > Longamoebia > Acanthamoebidae > Acanthamoeba > Acanthamoeba royreba. The sequence continues at coordinate 11,260 of CDEZ01023418.1, forward strand.
CAGTTGTCGTAGATATCTGGATATGAAGGGTCAAGATCAGAACTGGGCGGACATCGGAGCATCAAGCTGGGACGTACAGAGGAAACTGATTGATGGAATCAGTGATTCGAGAGAACAGCTTCTGCAGGATGAGCTCCAGCTGCAATCGACCAATAGAGTTATCTTCCCCGTCCTCCATCATTCGGGGATCAATCTGTGAATAAATACACTAAGTAACCGTAGAGAACTGCAGACCATGGTGTAATGCAATACCTCAATGGCTGCGCCCACGGAGAAGATACTGAGGGGACTGGGATCGTTGTCAGACACATTTGTCCTCGGCCGAGGGGATTTGGCTTCATCCTGTATGCATTCCAGTTAGCAAGATACGTCTCATTACTGTGCATGAGAATGCGAGTACGTTGCAATTGGCCATATCGATCTCGGCAATCGGGTAAGCAAAAAGGAACCAAAGGTAGGGCAGACCCACCATGCGGCTTAGGACCGAGAAGGCCCGTAAGCCAAGGGTTTCCTCTCGGAATAGAACGCGTTCATCCTCGGAACGAAGCTCGTGCTTCAGAAGAGTCTTGATGAGTTTGGTGCCTTTGTTGTTTGACTGATGTACCAGCACCATCGCTGCTGATACCTCATCCATTTGAGCTCGATTGAGTCTCACTATTCCACTGAGAGCCTTAACCACATGTTTGTCCAAGAGGAACTGCAAGCCAATGAATGAGATGAAGGACACTTGACAATAGGTTATGTGTCACTCGTACCTTCTCCAGAATAGCGCTCACCTTGCTATTGATGGGCTTCAGAAGAGCAGATTTTTCTCCTTCGGTTGACTCGCGACGCCATACAATAACTTGGTAATTGGGTTCCTGTAATGCCTGCTTTAGCCTCTTTCTACGTACAAAAATGGAAACAGGAATGGCTGTACCTTGAGGATGAGCTTGGGCTGCTTGTACTTCATGTATGCCCACAAGAGCAGTGCAAACAGGAGAGCAACAACTAATAGGAGGAAGACGGCGGGGAGCACAGTTCCGAGGACGATAGCCGTCGTGTTATCGCTGCTGCTACTAGAGGCGCTCTGAGGAGCGCACAACGAACCAGATGTTCCTGAATTGCACACGCAGGCGCCGTTGATACACTGCCCGTTGTTGTTGCAGAGAGTGCCAGAGGCATCGAGGCAAGCAAGACGCCTAGCCGAGCTTGTCACGATACGATCGTCGGTCAAAGGGTCTACTGGGCCGTTGTCCAAAGTTTGAAGCACAACCTTAGCGTAGAATGTCAGTCACCTTCACACAATTATCTAAGCGTAGTGTTGTAACCTGGAAGAGGGTATAACCCGTGTTTACCACGTCCGTGGCATTATTTTGAAAGATAGTATAACCATCTCCACCCTTTGCCATGTAGTCAAGGAGAGCGACAGTGTAGCGAGTGCTGTTGTTTATCAATACTGGCGCTGATGCTCCCTGGCGCTTGGTCGATTGGTCAATCAGCCAGGCATTGACCAGGCGCCATCCGACCGGTTCGTTGGCATTCCACTCGATCTCTAGTCCAGAGATCTGCAGGTGAAGTGATTAATTGGCACCACTGCTCACGATATTCCCTTCATACGATTCCACGTACTTGGAGAAAGCGTCCAGTATTGACCTTTGAAAGAGAATTCTCCAGAGCCACCATGAGCTCCGAACCTGTGATGGATATTGTGTAGATGAAATCCGTGCCGTACTTGACCACGGTCTGTACATCAATGGCCATGATATCTCCCTGCTTGAAGCCTCCACTGGGGATGCCGGTCTCCGTTATTAGTAAAATAGATAAGACAATCTGGCAGAGGAGTGTATACCCAATACTACCACTGTTGATGAAACCTAATTGAGTCCCAGTGGCTTGCCGGATAACGTCAGCCTGCCAGCTGCCAATTGTGCATTGAGTGAAAAGACACTGGCCCTCGAAACTGACGTTGACCGCTGCCTCTCCCAGTTTTGTGGTGACCAAGGAATTAACCACATCAGAGTAGTAGGAAACGACTTGGCTCTGCACACAAGAGCGTTAACACAAATTCATTAGAAAGACGTTCTTGCCTACCTTCACCGCTGGGTCTTCTCCATAGCTCGAGGTCAGAACGTAGGAATTGCCACTCTGGTATGAGGGTCAGCAACCTCCACTCACAACTCATGAACACGGAAATGGTACCCAGCTGGTGATGACGCCATATTGATCGAACACGAGATTTAATTGTCCGATGTACTTGCCGTACGATCCTGCGCCAATCACTAGTACTGGCTGGCCCCATGACACCTGGAAAGCGGTTATAGCGGTTCGCTTGAGAGATTGCTCTTGCTACAATCAGCAAGGCTCGTACATTATAAACGGCAGGGTACGGGCCAACAGGTTGATCCAGCGAAACTGCCGCGCACAATCGAATGTGAGTTTCTGAGCGAGACCAACCAAAAGGAAAGGAATACCAGCCGGGGATGTGATGTAAAGGTCTGAGTGAACGATGAGCACGTCGACTCCGACAACCTCGTTAACGATAGTATCCACCAGAGTCTCGTCATATATCGATGCGATGATCCGATTAACTGTGTAGAATTGTGAGTTACTTTGAAGAAACTCACTGCGGCAAACGAGGTTGTCTTACCTCCTTTATTGATCATGTTGCCCACCGCCGCTTTGAGAGCCTGCACCTCGTTGGTCGAGTTCTGTTGTTGGTCACAAGATGTCAATATCTCTTGGGATCCTAACTCTAGAGGAAGGAGATGCATACAACAGGCGAGTGCGAGTTTATCTTTACGTTAATGTTCTGTCCAACTCCACCACAGACTCCAACCTGATAGAGAGGAAGGCGTTTAGCGACACTCTAGAGAGCGTTCACACTGATCTAATCGTACCTTTTCGCCATCCGAGAAGGTGTGTATGGCATAGGGCAGTATGTTGAATCGGCCGATATCAGGGTCACTACCCGAGTTGACCAAGTTCGATGCCACCACAGTTGTGTTCGGCACAGCGTCTAAGAAGTTGGCCAGCTGATGGTGCAGCAACGAGGGAGCATTCAGATTCAGTTCCCTCTCCTCCTCTTCAGATGGTTGTGTTTGTGGTACCTTTGAAAGCTTAGCCATATCGTGGTCGCCCAGCTTGAGGATGTCATAACCTAGCACATGCGTACAAGTCAACACGACGCCATCCTCATCCTCGTTGTACCGATATCAAGAGGACCCCGACCACACACCACAGAAAGCTAGGCGCCCAACCACAAACGTACCCAGAGCGTTGTAGAACTCGCCCAGCGCCTGCGGGCCAGCTGATGACTCAAACGGCGAATCTGCCGGTCCGAACAGCACCGGGTTGCAATGGGTACAAAGGGAAGAAAGGGAACGGAGTGAGATAACGGCTAGCCGGAAACACAGGACGCACGTCACGCCGCGACGGCTGTCCCTCCCACCCGTACCGGAAAGGACGTTGCCGGTGTCAATCAGCAGGACGTGCGGCAGGGCCTGGGTATCGCGCACGCTCCTGATGAGGGACATACGGCGGCCCATGCCGCCATAACACTTGGGCGGGTAGGAGCCGTTGTTGCTGAAGGGCGCGCAGATGCCGTTGAACTTGTCCACCGCCACCACCGTGCCATAGGTGTCCTGTGTGTGGAGCAGGGTCATCGAGAAGGTGCCCGCAGCGTCTGCTTCCATTCCCCCATCACACCCCACACGTGTAAGTGAATGAAGTCCTTACCCGGCAACCTGCTGGGCATGACCGAACGTGAAAAAGAATAGGGGAAGAGAGCAAAACAAAGTGGAAAACAAAGGCAGGCAAGCCAAGATACCTGCTGCCGGGGAAAGAGAGAAGACCAAAAAGAGAAGGAAGAAGGAGGACAAGACGAAGGCATGACTTCGAGCAATGTGCCCCATGACGGGAGGAGAGGGCAGGCAGGAGGACAAGAGAAGAAGAAGAAGTGCAGTGCGTGCCGGAGCGACGCAGTTATCGAAAACGCAGCGGAGCGGAGGCATCGCAACCGTTTTGGTCCTGTTCATTCCGGCGCATCCGTGCAGCGAATACAAACCGGAGAGCGATTGGCCGATGCCTGACCTTGCACACCAGATCCAAGCCCGGCCACCTGATCCTGAAGAATTCAGAACATGTTTCTTTTTCTTTTCTTATTCTACCCTTTGGGGAAACGCCAAGAAATGTAAAGAACGAAAGTGCGTTTTCGGACCAAAGGGGTGAAAAAGAAGGGGAAGCCGTGGAGGATGGAAAGCAGTGCTCCACTGCTGGGTTCGGGTGCTCCTGAGGTCTCACGCAAGCGGAAAGAAAGAGGAGGCGAAAAGGGACACTATGATCGAGATGCGATGAGGATCGAGCCATCTGGCGAGGGTCAGCAAGGTGATCGAGGGTATGAATCACGCCGCACGACGAAAAAGCCCAGGATGAGGGAGGGGCCCATGCAAGATGAGGACGAGGAGCCCACGATTGAGCTGCCCTCTTGCGATCGCAGCAACGACGCAGACGACGAGGAGGGGACGGAGCACGGGTATGAGGAAGAAGAGGCGACCTCCTTTGGGTATAGACTGGAACTGTTCGGGGAGGCGATGGAAAAGTCGAGGCAGACGAGGCCTGTGGTAATCGAGAAGCGGTGGCGAGTGGGGAAGAGCATGGTGGTGGGCCGGGAGCAGTTCACCCGCGTCGGATTGCTAGAACACAGTGTATCGGCGAGCAGCCTCGGGCGTATCAGCCGTCACCACTTCGAGATACGCTGTGTAGACTTGTCTGCAGAGGTGAACCACACAACCTCTGGCAATCACAACCCAGGCGAGAGGAAGCGGAGGAGGGAGGATTCACCATCATCGCCTTCATCTACCAAGCGCTTTTTCATCGAGGACCTTTCGTGTACGTCATGAACGCGTCGTATATATGCATCTTTCGAGCATCATTGCTAGTGTGATCACAGGTTGCACTTGCAACTCACGTCTCCTTTGACTTTCCAGCTAACGGTACTTTCCTGAACGGGCAGCTGCTTGGGAAGAATGTTGCTCGAGAGCTCTCGGATGGGTAGGTTTCTTTTTATGATGCTAAAATTCGCTTCACCTGATTGCAACGTTGACAATGTTAGGGACACCATTACCGTACTGATGAAGTCTCCTGAGGAGCAAAACACTTTAATTGGGTAGGTGGATAGATACATGCTCCATGGAGAAAGTTCACTCCTCAGTTTGTCTTTTCGAATCGTTCCAGGTATCGTTTCAACACCGTCAGGTTGCGAGCACGAGAACCCAAACGACCACGTTACCAGGACGGGATTAATGAAGAACTAGAAGCCATTGTCACATTACCCACTCAACCCGATGTTATCAGTGAACCGAGTTCTCCAGCATCGCCGTCATCCTCGATCATTCTAATTCCATCGCCTTCTCATTCGCCATCACCTGCATCCCACGTACATTCCCGATCGATGGGCAAGGCCACCCAATACTACGGGGATAACAAGCTCACCTAC